>PVJO010019551.1:0-34057 GCA_004026905.1 Hystrix cristata
CAGATATCAAATTTTGGACATGTCCCTGAAGAGGAACCCCTCCTGTGTCTCTGTCTCTGTCGCTGTATCTGTCTCTCTCCTCTTGTTCTGTCTCTCTCTGTTTTTGTAGAGTAGGGATATTGAATCCAGGGCCTCACGCATGCAAACATTACCACCAAGCTACATCCCCGGCCCAGAGAGAATTTTCACATGCAGATATTAAGAATGAAAACTGGTACAACTTTAGGAAGTAGTTTGGCATTCTCTAGTACAGGCAAACATTTGCCAAACAATAATTTCCCTTTTTGACACATACGCACACTCAGAAGAAGCTCATCCATATGTGTACCAGGAGATGTGTACAAGAATGTTCTGAATAATACAATTTAAAGTAGCAAAAAATTGAAAATGATCCAAATGTTCATTGCCAAGAAAACAGATAAGCTGTGGTTTGGTCTGGAAATGCACTTTAATACAGCAGTGAAAATGAATACATTCATATATTATTCTGGGTATACTGGTGCTGTAGTATACTTTGCAAGATGCAAACCAGGGTGAGGTAAGGGCAATGGATGCACTAGCATAAATAAAAAATAAATGAAATAACCTTGGGCCACGTATTGACCAAGGATATTAACATGATATAAGCTGAGTATCATAATTAGTTCACTTTTGTGTATGGGAGGAAAAAATTTTAAAAGGTAAATTAGCTTATATACAGGTAAATTACCTTTTTAATACAGTAGGAAAATTTAATTTTTTTCACAGGTGTATTCAAAATCACATATACACATGAAATTAAATATAAATAACACATATAATGTATAATATTATATACACCTATATATTATGCATGCTACATATATACTATAAGTATGTACATATACTATACATCTCTTATACGCACTGCATATGTAATTGTTTTAGTTACTTGCTATTTTTTACAGAAAATCAGAATTCTTTGGCAAATTGTTTTCCCCTGGTTTGTGTGGTCAGTTTCTTCTGAGCTCACATGAGCCCGATTCTCTTCTGCTTTCAGCTCTAGCCCTCTGATTCGTCCTCCTTTTCCTCCTCCCCACCTGCTCTAGGACGGTGGTCCTTCCCAGACCTCTTCCATACCAGTTCCCAGCATGACGTCCGAGGCCAGCACTTGCCTACGCATGGTAGTCAGCCTTGCCTCCTCCAGTCCAGTTACGCAGGCTCTCTGTCCCCAAACGCTACGTTCTATTCCTTCTTGCCCTGGCAAAGATCTTTTATTCCTAAAATGCCAATTCATCATGGGGTTCATTAAAATGTTTCCAAAGTCCATCTTTCGTAGAACAGATACATCAGTGTTATAGAAGTAAGAGACATAGAAATCTATTAGCCAGAGCACAGGAATCAAATAAACGCATTTGATTGACACATATGCGCCCATGCCTTACACACAGTTTTATCCAATATGATAATCCCTCCTTCCCCATTTATTTCTTTCCTTTGCAGTCCCACAAAATAAGGGCTGTACGTTCTCTCTCTCTTCCTCCCTCTCTCCCTCCCCCTGTATTTTTCATCATTTCTATTAAGTTTATCAACATTTTCTAAGTTGTAAATACAGTGGCCCACCGAATCCTCTGATTCTGTGTCTGTAATTAAACCAACCATGAATTGAAAATATTTGAAAAAAATTCCATTTCCATTTATACTGTACATATATGTGCTTTTTTCCCTTGTCAATATTCCCTAAATAGTATAGTATAACAATTCTTTACACAGGATTTATACCATATCGAGAACTATAGATAATTTAGAGATGATTTAAAGTGTGGAAGAATATGTGTGTGTTACATGCAACATGCAAATACTAAGCACTGCTATAGAGCAGACTTGAACTTCTGCCGAGTTTGGATCCTGGAGGGTTCCTGGAAGCAAAGCCCACAGTCACCCCAGGATGATGGTGCCTGCTGTTGGTGCTATCAGATCTCACAGGGCCCCCTCACCCTCAAGCTCGCTGGCCTTGCTGCTCAGAGCTCCCCACTGAGGTCCTTTCTGGAAGGTCGCCCTTGGGCCACTGAGACAGGCTTGGCGTCACCTTCTCCCCAGGAGCCGCCAGAGTAGAAGACGGACTGGTAGAGGCTACAAACGATTAAGTTTCTTGCTTAAAGCTGGACCAACTCTGTGTTGCCAATTACATTCCTGTGCTCCCTCCAGGGCAAGACTGAGGTTAGACCTGAACTTGCTCGAGGACATTTCTCTGTCTTTTCCTTATTCCCTTACAGAGGTCTCTTTTTACATTTATTGAACACTCCTAAAATGAATCACTTGTGAATTCTTCTCTCAAGCTTCGATTCTAGGAAACTTGAACTAACATCATTATTTACTAAATTTGGTATCATCTAAATGGTTGAATACAATGAATAGAAAATAGTAGTTGATACTGTTTTGTTGATCATAATTGTGCTAACATTGCTGGAATGATACTGGGATATATGTGTAGGAGAAAGAGTAGATCCCTTTGTCTGTCAATAAATATTTTGAAGAGAGCTCTTGGTTATTAAAGACAAAACCCGTCTCGGAATACCTTAAATACAAAAGATAACTTACTTGTCCTTATAACTAACTAAAAAATTCAAGAGTAGCCTAGGGCACCAAAATTAATGACAGTTTCGGGCATAACTGGGTGCAGGGACTTGGATGCTACCATCTTTCCTTTTATGCTCTTCTATTTTGTTTTCTGTTTTCCTTTGCATGTTGGTCTTATTCTCTTGTATCATAGGTGGTTTCTTTCACTGGGCATGGAAGGGTGGCTGTAAAGCCTGAAGTTACCACATCCTAAATTCTTATGAGCCCAGTGGGAACAAGACCTCTGCTATGACTTATATATAGCTTCGTTGTGCCCCTTCCCCAAGGTTTATGTGATGGGAGGTTTGGTTTTCTATGTGACAGCATCGCCATGGGAGGTGCCATGGAACCTTTGTGGAGTAGAGCTTAGTGGGAGGCCCTTAACCCCTTGGTAGTTCTCCTGAGAACACTGTAAGAAAAGGAACAAACCTAGCCCACCTGCCTCTCTCTGTTTCCCGGTACTCAGATGCAGTTTGTCCCTGCACTCTCTGCCATGGCCTGTCTTCAGACAAGGAGCAGACTCACCCAGACTGTACCATGCCAATTTGGACTTTGAGCCTCCCGAATCATGAGATAAATAAACTTCTTTTCTTCCTAAATAGCCGATGTCCAATATTTCCTTATCGTCCATTTACATACAAATGACTCTAGTTTATCCTTCTTTATGGCGGTGTAGTACTCCTTTGTGTAGAAAAACCACATCTTCTTTAGCCATTCATCAGTTGTTGGGCATTTAGGTTGTTTCCAAGACTTAGCTATTACAAATTTTGCTGCTATGAACATGGTGGTGCATATATCACTGTGATATGATGATTTTAATTCTTCTGGGAAGATACCCAGCAGAGGAATAGCTGGGTCAAATGGAACCTCTAGTTGTAGTTTTCTGAGGAATCTCCACACTGATTTCCACAGTGGTTGGACCAGTCTGCATATTAAGTGAAATAAATCAGACACTTACCAGTACACATCGAATTGTTTCTCTGATATGAGAAACCATAAGTGTAAATAAGGACAAAGGGGTAGAATAGATATTATGTTTAAAAAAAAAGAGAGAGATAGTATTCAAAAGAGAGGAGAACTAGATAGGGAAAAGGGGGATAAAGAAGAAGATTAAAAGAAAAGTAAGATGAAAGGGGAAAAAATGGCAAAGTGTAGTTACACTTGTTGCAAATAGGGAGGGGTGGGTAAATGGAAGGGAGGGGAGGGGAAGGGGGGAAGAGGGGGAAAAACCAAGATGTATCATGTACAGGTACAAAATAACCATGTTGATTATGATCATTATGTATACAATATACCATTACATGTTCTTGGTAAAAATAAAAAAATTTTAAAAAAAAAAGAAAGTAAAATACAATTTCTTATCTTCGGTGTTACAATAATTTAAACTCCTGTCTGCTCTTCTGAGAGCTGAAGGTTGAATAAGAGTTAACTCAGTAAGGGTGGTGGGGATAGGGCTGCTCTTGGCAGAAGGCAGCATGTGTAAAAGTTGGGAGGTGCAGAGAGCATAGCACTGGTGAAATGAAAGGCCAGGGAGCCACAGGGTGGGACTGCAAAAGGAGACCAGCTGCAACTACAGAGTCATCCTCTCTACAAGCCACATTGAGGAGTGTGGCCTTTCCCATAACAATGGCTTCAAGTGTGTGTTTAAGGAAAAGTGCAAAATGATGAATTTTGCATTGTCCATAAATCTCTTGTAGAGAATGTGTCCAAGAAGAATAAGCATAGGTAAGCAGAGGCTCCTTAGAAATCTCCTGCAGTTGCTCACGGACAGGTGCCAATGACTTGGACCACAGAGAGGGGGCAATGGAAATGAAGAGGGATGATTCAAGGAACAGGAAATAAGGCTGGTCCAATTTGGGGACAGATCGGTCCTCCAGGATGAGATACCACTGTGCTTGGCCCCAGGTCTGGGGTTATGTCCTTCCTTGAAGGGCATTGTTCCCCGACATAGACTCCCAGGGGTGAGCAGAGGAGAAGAAAGAAATTTAGGTGTGATAATATTGCAAATGAACCACTGCTGACACATAGTGGAAGCTGATAAAGATTTGGATGTGTGGGGACAAGACAGAAGTGTCCACTAGCTGTACAGATGCAAGCAAAGATCTTTCCATCTTCATGTTTGAAGCCACTCTTCACTACCCTTAGCCTTTACACGCAATGATGATGATGATGGGAAGTGTTCATTGACAATTCCTTTGTTCTGGAGACTTTGTTACATAATTTTACTTCATTATTAAGACAACACTAAGTCTGATTATTATTCCATTTCATGTGAGAAACTGAGGCTTAAGATTGCATAGCTAATCAGTGATAAAGCCATGCTCTATACCCAGACAATTTGTTAAATAAAATGTAAATGTTAATTCTGTTCATTTTACAGTGATGTTGTGAAGATTAAATTTGAAATGATAATAACTGACTCTTATGAAGCTCCTACTAGATGCTACTACTTTCAAGATTTTTTAATTCAATCTTTGTAACAATATATGAGATAAATACTATTATTATTATCCCCATTTTATAGATGAGAAAATGAAGGGGCAGAGGGTTTAAATAACTTGCTTTTATGTCAAGTTATTGGCATAAAACTTCCTTTTATTGATATAAAAGCACATTATTGGCTAGTAAGTCAAAGGCAAGATTGGAAACCAAGAAGCCCGGCTCTAGAGTTCACAGTCTTGACCTGGTGACATGGCACTTCAGATTCACAAAGTGTTGAAGACAGTTTCTGCCACACAGCAACCATTCAATAGTATAGCATTAGGTTTTCTTTGTTTTTGTTTTTTGTTTTTTTGGTGCTGAGGATCGAACTCAGGGCCTTCTGCTTACAAGGCAAGCATTCTAACCACTGAGTTAAATCTGCAGCCCCTCGTATTAGTTTTTTGATGCTTAAACTACTTTGTCTCAGGATTTAACTAAGGACATCGATCTTTTGCATAAGACAAAGAGCCAAGCCCATGTTTGCAGTAATGGCTAAGAACTAAAAAGGGAGAACATGCATCACACAGAACCAGCTCAAAAAGTATTTGTTAAACAAATAAGTAAAGGGATGGGTCCTAGATGAGAGTTTATAATCTAATCAAACTATAAGAACTGCTCTGCTACTGTCTCTTGGATTCGTGTCTTGGATATGTCACTTCTTTTCTTGGGTCTCAGTTCTCTCTTTGTAAAATATGTAGGGTGATCATTAGGAAAAACAAATGGCCAAGAGTCCACACACTCTCACTCCCAACTCTGTAGTCATCATTAGACACCAGCAATCTATCACAACGCTGCTTCCTCTGGGCCCAGCCACCTTCCACACTGTGTTCCTGGAAACCACTAGGGAGATACTCGAAGCAAGCTATCGGCTGACCCTGAATTCCATAGCCTTCCATCCTTTCCGTTCTGATGCCCCATCGTCCTCCGAAATAAAGTTCTGCTTGCTTAAAGTAGACTTCTGCATTAATCAGTTGCTTCCCAATGTCTCTGCTCAGCCCCAACATAGGCCCTTGGCAAGATGGGCCTGCACTCAGGCAGCAGGGGGAACAAGGGAGCCATGTGCTGAAAGGCCCCCACTTTGTTCACACATCTGTCTAAGCTGTGGAACCAACGGGGGAGACTGGGGGCTACATGCCACTGTCGGCAACATTCTTCAAGGAGGCCTCCCTACATTTCCTACGCATTCCCGGGGTTCTCAGGAGTAATCAGCCTCTCTTTTGCCAGATTTCTGCTCTTCCTAAGTGTGTTTCCCGTCAGCCTGTTAACAGCTGCTGTGAACAAAAGGGAAAGGACCAAGTGAACCAAAGGGAAAGGGCTCTTGCCAACACCCCCACCTCTCCAACACTCTGCAAGAAGCAGCTATCCTGTCTTCCTGGTCCGTCTGACCTGCTCGCTCTTCTCTTTGTCTCCTTTCTGCAGCTGCACATGAGGACTTTAGGAAGCACTTTGAGTGGGCACAAATTTTAGACAGCTTTGGAGTGATTCCTCACCATTTGCTCTTAGGTATTGGAACCCAGAAAAATGTCTTTGAACATCAGTTCTTGCCAGCCCCCTCTCAACACTGAATCAAGACCTATCAGCAACTCTAATGTAAACTATGAGATAAAAAATATTTATAGTGTGATTCTGCAAATGGGCATAGCTCCATGGCCACCAGCCACCATCTCACCACACTGCTGGGCCTTGGCAGGTAAGGCTGGATTGGAAGTCTGAGACCCATGTGGCTGCCGCCTTAACGTGCATGCCCATAGGCAAGTAACTGCTCTGACCTTTGGTTTCTTTAGGAAATGCTTTCACGGAGCCGTTTCCTCCACAGCTACAGGGGTGAGACCCATCATTAAATTAGAAATGACTGGCAAAGAGAACAGAAAGAGATCAGTGTTCCCAGGGTCCCCTACTGCAGATGCGGGTGAGGAAGGAATACTGAGGAAAGCAGCTAGACACTAAATTCCCCAGATCTGAATCTTCCCATTGCTCTTGAGTGGTAATGGAGATGGGATTCTTCTCTGAGGAGCAGAGAGATATTGAGGTTACATCTTTCCAAATGAGATGATCTGGGTATAGAATGATACAGTGAGGCCTCTGAAGTTTCCTGCTTTTTCCCCTGAACTAGTCCTCTTAAAATATGGCAGTTTGCTTCATCAAAACCAGTCAGAGAATTACTTCTGTCTTATATAATGTATTGCGTGGTAGTGAAATCTTACGAACTTTGTCATGCTGTGTTGGAGTAAATCACAGATTTCCACTCGTGCTCACGGAGAGGGCATGACTTGTGTGTATCAGTGTAGTGTCCTTCCTTCCACAAGCCCCCCACAATCTGTTCTGCACATGAGCACCCAGATTCCTTATCAGCCAGCCTCATCTCAGTACAGGAGAGTCATCACCTGACTTCAGTGATCTGCGTCCAGCTCCCCTGTGCATGGACTTCACCGGTGAGATTATGCCGATCAGCAAGTCTGCAAATATTTATTAATAATATATGCAAGGAGTACAAAAATCGTTTAATAATTGTAATTATCATTACAATGGAAACATTTATGATGAGTTTTGCAATTTATAAAGAATGTTGTCTTGCCCTCTTGTTTGATCCTTACAGAGACCGATAGGGGAAGTATCATTATGCCTTTTATTTGAGGTAAGAAAACTGGGTTTCTAAAAGGTTTAATGACATAGCCAAGATGGCACAGCTAGGAAGTGCAGAGTCAAGGTGAAAACAAAGGTTCTTATCTCAGGATTGTATGTGACAGGATGGTAAATGTGTCTCTTTATGAAAAGACCAGTAACGATAAGTACAATATGTACTTTGCACTATACGAGCTATACGAGCCGAGTAGTATCAAAGGATTTTGCAGAAAAGTTAATCTGGTCCAGGAGGATTTCATAGAAAAGGTGAGACATGAATTAGACCCGAAAGAAAGAGATCCACATGCCTAATGGAATGAGTGAAGAGATGGGCACCCAAGTGAATAGAACAGGGTGAATTCTGAGTTTCCAGGGGACCAGAGGAAGACTGCTGTCTGGGAAAGGTTTCTATTGGAAAGAAATGAAAAATTGGAAATTCATTTGCAACTCCAAAAGTTTATTCAGGGATATAAAAACTGTAATGTCATTGGGCACCTGTCAGCCCTATCAACCTTCCCCAAACCGCAGGCCTAAACACAGCCCCCAGGCCTGACCATAGCTCAGCTACCTTGGAACCATTTGTGAGGGCAGCTCCGATGCAGATGTCCCTTCTGTGCTGTTACTTAGACCCACAACTCACCTGGAGAAGTGGCAGGGTAGAAAGGGCCAAGCTAGTTGGTTCATGTTATTTTCCACTTTCCACGTGGGTGGAAAGCCACGTGGGTGGCTTTGATCTTTTTTGGCCTTACTGTCTACCTCCACATGGAAATTAAAAATACTAATAAACACTGGTCTAGAACCCCTTGTCCAAAATGTTTGGAACCAAAAGTGTTTCAGATTTTGGATTTTTAAAATTTTAGAATACTTCTATATATAATGAGATATCTTGGAGATGGGACATAAGTCCAAACATGAAATTCATTTGTTATATGTACATCTTATACACACAAGCTGAAAGTAATTGTCTATAACATTTTTGATGATTTTTACATGAAGTAAGTTTCATGGTGTGCAATTTTCTACATGTGGGGTCATGAAGGCACTTACGAAGTTTCAGAAATGCAAAATTTTCTCAGTAAAATACAAGTTTTGAGATATGATCAGACTACAGTGATCTCGAAGGTCCCTTCCAGCTTCAATAAACTAGTTCTACAAGAAATAATGAGGAAATCACTAGTAAGTTGCTGCTCCATGAAGCGTTCTAACTTTCTGAAAAACATGCAGCATTAGCCAGGGTTTATCCAGCAAGTCAGAAGAACTTGGTTTATGTATGCAACTGTGGGAGAGCTAGGAAGTGAAGGGCGGCAAAGCCACCACTGAAGTCATGGAAGCTGGCCCTGCCATTCTTGGAAGAACTGGATCAAGGGTATAGTTTGGATCCAGAATGTTTTCCAAAGGACTGTGTGTTAAAGTCTTGGTACCCAGGTTGGTACTACCGGGAAATGGTAGAAACTTTAAGAGGTGTGGCCTAGTGGGAGGTTTTAAATCTCTGAGGATGTGCCCTTGAAGAGGTCTGGGGAAGCCCAGTCTTTTTACCTTTCTCTCTTTTGTTTCTTGGCTGTGAGATGTAGAGCTTTGCTCCGCTGTACACTGCCACAGTGATGTGTTGCTTTACCACAGAGCTGGAGCAACAGAGCCAACCACACATGATTGAAACCACCACTGTGAACCAAAATAAACACTCCCTGCATACAAGGTTATTTCCTTAGGTATTTGTTACAGTAATGGAAAGCAGGAATTACTTCCATCACTTCTCAGATACTTCTCAGAAACTCTGTGGGCTTCACCTCTGAGAACACACCTGCTAAAACTAACTCCAGAAGATCATAGTTCTTCCTGCCTTTCAACTTCCAAATCTTGTGCGAGTGCCTCTCATTGGCAGGGACATTGGATGAAGGAGGCTTTGGGACGCGTAGCTCCCACGTCTCCTCTGTGATGTTGTAGAGACCTAGAAAGAGGGTGGGAAGAGACATTCCAAACTGACTAAAACCAGCACACATAACATACAGACCAAGATACCATTCTGGGCCTGCACCCATTCTTCCACCAACATCAATGCCCAGAGCAATCTCAGCCAAAGTGTAGACAATCTGCTCCTGAAACGTGTGCTGCTCTGAGGCAGAAGAGAGAAATCAGAAGAAAAGGCGGGCTACAATGAGTTAAATAAATCAACATTGTTTACAGAAGTGTCTGATTTTTTTACTAATTCCTGGCCCAATTTGCAAAGATCATCAGGATGCTTTTTGGAGTTTTCAATTCCCCATTAGCATTTTGTAAGCCAACAAGTCTCTGAGATTCAAATCCTGTGACCATCACATTAAGCTATAAAACACTGTTCTGCTGATGCAGTAATTGCCTGACATGGCTACCTGCTTCGCATTCGTGCTTAGTATGCAAATCTGTTCCAAGAAAGCATTTGACAATCTTTTTTCTGTCCACAGACACTGCCCTTAGACTGAAAATGTATTCTAAAAAACGACTGTTAGTTTTTGTTTTCATTTTTGCCTTTAAAACTAAAGCTTGCTAGTCCAGTGGTAGCTGAGAACAACAACATATGCTTATAATTAGGATTGCCATCAGGGAATTCAACCTTACTGAGGAAAGGGAAGGAGGCCCGCCAATGGGGAGCACCAGATCTCTGGGAAAAACAGCAGATGAGACGCGCCCAGTTGAGCTGGCCATTCGTGGGTAATGGGAGAGACTTGATTGTGAAGAGCAGTGCTAGTTTCACTCCAGACTCCAGAGAAACGTTGCGTGGGCAGAAGAAATGCTGACAAACAAAATAAAGCTTTGGGGATCTGCTTTCCAAGGCAGGCTGACGGAGTCTTCCAAAGAGAGGTGGGCCCTGACACGGGGTAGCCACTGACTTCAGCACCCGTGACCCACGTGTGGCTTTGCTCTGGGAAGGGAGAGACGACAGGCTCTCTTCTCCTCTCCAGCTCTGACTCGTACTGGATTTCTAGATTGCAAGCATGAGTTTGCAATCAGAGTAGCAAATATTTGAACCTCAGCTCTAATTCTGCAGAAGTTGAGAATTGGAGAAAATCTACCTCATAGAAGTGCTCTGAAAGTTAAATGAAGCAGCGTAAGGTAATTCCTGGTGCCCACTGGCCACTCAGTAAACAGGATTCCTTGCATATTCCTGGTTGCCGGGCTCCTCCCCTTCTCGGGTTTGCCTGTTATTTAATGGCTCTGTGGACATTTAAGTTAATTAGTTAATTTATTTGTTGCACCATTACTTATTGAATGCCTATTATGTACCAGGCACTTTGGAGCCTGGCATACAGGACAAACAAATATGGCCACAGTTGTCTAGTAGGGGAAACACACATTAATAAGACAATAAATGGGATGATGAGAGAAGAGCAACATACTGGAGAAGCACTGAGAAGGGAAACTGTACTCTGAGTTGGAGACCAGGGAAGGCTTCCTGGAGCAGGTGGCCTCTGATTTACTCCTGATTCACAAGTCTGATCAAGCCAGATAGAGAATGGTATCAAAGAGGAAAGATAGGAAAGTCAACATGTAGCTTCAAATCACAGCAAGCCGAGGCTCACAGTGAAGGGCACCACGGAGCGGTTGTTGACTAAAATAAGTGAATGCAGCCACAGAGACCTGGAGAACAACGACCAACCCCTAGCTCATACGGTCAGCCGACAGGCAAGCAGGTGAAGGTGGGGACTTTCCCAAGCCTGTAAAGCCTTGTGCTCCTCCAGGAACTGCCCTCTTCCCTGTTCTTCAATTCCCTGGTATGTTTGTCATGAATCTTGCGGGATCTCATGGTCTAACTTTGGCATGTTATTTCATTCTCTCAGCTCACATTTCCTTGGCTATGGTGAAAGGACCCAGTATTATCTTATTTGTTAAAAAAAAAAAATTGGCAAAACATAAAGGAAGTAGCCACCCAACAGTAATGTGTAAAAGAAGATACAGGAAGTTGGAGGCACAATTTCCCTGAAAGTGGCTAAATGTGCCCAAAGTTCCAAAAAGATATCTCAACTTTTGCCACAGACCCCTGTGAGTCTCCAGAGGCACTCAGTTAATGCTCGTACTTTGATCAGGGTCTGATGTCTTTGAAATCAGATGAATTGGAATTGAAACTCCAACCACAGGGTAAGGTCAAGTTACTGAACCTCTATGAATGTCCATCATATGAAATGATAAACTTACTCACATTGTTAAGATGCCTAAACTAAGTGCAATAAGCTATGTAAAGTGTCCAACACATAGTAGGCACAAAATAAATAAAAATCCCTTATTCTTGTTCCTATAGTGGATGAGCCAAAGAAAATTACTCAAACACATCATGCCATACTTAGTATCAACTCCAAATTCACTTTTTCCAGCATTTCCCCTAATATCTCCCCGCTTTCAGATCACCCCAACATCGAGTATAGATGATCCAAAGAACTTTTTCTTTTCGAATGACACAATTTGCTTAGTTTAATTTGAGAAATGAAAGATTTATAAAAAGTGAACATGTGGAGATAAAAAAGGAGGAATCTTTATTATTTAGCTGGCAGCAGGGAAAGACAGCAGGCTAACCAGACTTGAGAATAGAAACGAAGAACTCTTCAGCATTCAGAGATGTCTTGGCTCCGCTGTGTCTCCCCGGAAAAAGAATACACCAATTGTCCCTTAGATCCCATCCATTATATGACTTGATTTATCCTTGTGTTCTCTTCTGTGTGTCTCTTGTCATCTTCACCTTGCCACCAGTTGACCAATGAATGCTTCAAATCAAATTCCCATTTCCAGAGAGAGATGTAAAATTAGTCTGATTAATCATTACTCTTCGGTGGACCAGAGTTCAAGCTAACCCACTTCAAAGGCTACACTCCAGCCAAGAGATTGTCTGCCTTTGTGACCACTTCCTACTCCAAACTACTGAGGCCAGAGGGCTGAGGTCCCACAATCCTAAAAGTAACCAACTCATTGCCATTTACCTGGGGCTTTCCTGGTTTGGACACTGAAAGTCTTGCAGCCCGGGGAAGCATTAAGTCAGGATTAAAACTAGACGTTCCATATCGGGGAGCCCCTTCCGTCTGGGGCAAACTCGGACAGTTGGTCACGCTCTGGAGTTCCAACGTGGGAATTCTGGCAGAAGAGGTACAGTTGAGGTGTTATCCCCCCAAAAATAAGGAGCGAGAGCTTGGTAGCCAGCTACAATCTTCCTCACAGTGTAGTCATCTGTCTCAGAAGACTGTCCTGAGGGTACCTGAGATTCAACTCATTCCTATTAAAACAATGTTTAAAATGTTCTGGAATCAAAAATGTCTCTGAACCGGCAATTTGGAAGTTTTAACATTTTTTCATTTTTATTGCATTTCAACTTTCTAGGCTCAGAACTAAGATAGTTCCACTTGGGCCCAAATCAAATATGATATTCTAGCTCAAAAGGAAACAGTAACTTGATAAAGTTAGTAAAAATCAAAAGCAGATTTATGGTCAAGTGGACCCACAGACATAGCCAGTGGTCTCCAGACTGTGAAGAGTGGTATGTGCACTGATCGCCCATTTTCATTCTTTTATTCACTCCTTAAGCCGGCATTTAGTAGGAAAAGTTATTGGGAAAATACTACATACCAACCTACCCAGTGTTACCCAAAGTAATATTGGAGTGCATAGTCCTTCAGAATGCCGTATCTACCCAAGACTCTAACTGCACACTTGGGGGTTTCTCAAAATCACCGTTGGGTTTGATAATTTGCTGGAAGGACTCATGAAATCCACTTCCTAGCTACCAGAGCCTTTTTTGCTCTTACATTTCTAATAGACACTTCTCCTTTAACCTCCTTTCTGCCTTCTATTTTCTTCTTCAACTTCATGAGACAATAGGTTAGGTTCGTATGACGATAATCATTTCAGTATCCTGCACCCTTCTGCTTTCCACAAACTCAAGGAAAAGAAAGGAAATACACGTAGACACATAATTGCAACAAGGGGAAAATATTACCTTTAACAGTGAGGAGAGGACTGGGCGCTTTGAAGGAAGTACACAAGTCAGCTGAGAGAAACAATTGCATCTTTTCTTGAAGGATGAGTAGATCACTATTTGGGCTAAAGAAAGTTAGACAGGGCAAAGATATTTTAAAATAGATACTGCAGTCTAGAGAACTGTATGTGGCTCATCAGGATTAGTGTAGACTTGGCTGGGGAAAGCAGTGGTGAGAAGGCTGATAGGAACAGATCATGGAGGGATCTTCAAGTATCACAGTAAGTAAAAAATATGCTGATCATCTTGAGGCACTGGGAAGACATTTAAACGTCCTATGACAATATTTTAATCTAAGAAAGTACTTTCTGGAGGTTTATAAGAAGAAATAGCCAAATAAGATTTGGTGGTGAAAGTTAAGAAACTATTACAGTGGTTTAGATGAGGACTACGGAAGGTACAGTGAAAAGAGGGGTTCGTGAGCTCTGCGGGTGCAGCCAAAGCACAAGCAAAGTACTATATGAAGTGGAATCAGGACCACGTAGGAGGCTGGTGTTGCCATGAATAGAAAGGTCATTGCTGGAAGCTTGTGGGAATAGGCAGCAGTTAGACATTTATATTAAAGCATTTGAAAAAGCAAGCATTCTTCCAACATCATACCACAAGGTATTCTTTTATTATCTCCTAAGACTGAAGCTTTAAGGAGACTTGTGTTAGACAATGTTGTGTATGGGCATCTGAAATCTAAATGGCCACAGATCAATAAAATTGTCAGACCAGCAAAAATTGAATGAAAGAAAGAAAGGAAGAAAAAAGAAAGAAAGAAAAACAAAAAAAAAATAGATGATTAGATGGATGGACAAACAAATAATGAAGAAAAATTTACAGTAGTGGAAGAATTTTTGAATTGTGTAGAAAACATTTGTACTCTAAAGTGTGAATTCTGAAGAGATATAAGTATAAAAACAGAAAACTATCTTTAGTGGTCCTATAAGCACTGTATAGAAGGAAGTTGCAAAACTAATCCGGTTTGGGATTTATTTAACAAATCTTGATCTAGCACTTGCTATGTGCCATGCTATATTATATTATTAGTGTTGGATTAGATTAGATTCTTTTCTTTGATCTTGGTAAAGGCTTTACTAACACTATTATTATAATTTCCATAACATAAAGGGATTCTGCTTCCACTCCCCATCACTCTCTAAGTGCAGTTTCTATGTACAGTGAGGCAATCTAATACGGATACGCCTGCTTAGGAACTGAGTCAGGTCAAAATCCACCTGCTGCCATACCACCAGAGCTGGCACAGTCTGTTGTCCTCCTACAGGACAGGAAAGAGTACATTCCACTATTCACCCATTTAGGAACATTACCTTTTTTTTCCTAATTCACACAAAAGCCAGAGCCCCGGCTCGGGTGCCACCCGCTGGCATCTCCGCATGCTGTCTCCAGCACTCATGCCAAGCAGTCCCCTCACCTCAAAGTTCCGAGGGTGGAACTCCAGTCCCCTGGCCCTTGGTTGACCTTCTCTTGTCACCAGACAGGGTGTCGGGATGTTCCCAAGGTGGCGACAAGGAACTTAAACCTGCCCTGCCTGTAGAACAGGCTGCAGGTTTGCAGACTCCCATGGGGGAAGAAGAATTTTCGGGACCTGTCAGTAAGGAGCATAAAGGGATTTATTAGGCAGAAATTTAAAAGTGTACACTCAAAGAAACAGAGTGCGGGCTCTCGAGAGAGGGAGCTGTATAATGTATATATATAAAATATGTGTATATAAAATGCCATATATAATATTTATATATAGATATGTAGTGATACCTCAGTTGTCAAACTCAATTCTTTCTAAATTCGTGTTCAAACACCAAAAAGTTTGAGAAATGAACGTATTTTTCCCATAAGAAATAGTGGAAACACAAATAATTGGTTCTGAGGCCCAAAAATTACACTTATGAATTCATTTTTCCAGATTTTTGACAAATTTTGCATTGATTTCTTTTTTAACAGTACCGTGGTTCTCACACTTTTCCTCTTACCTTCACTTTTGGTATCGCTACCTTTCTCTGCAGCCACGGTCACTCTATTTTATGCAAATAAAGCAGAAGAAAGCACAGTGACAAATGTTTTAATGCACTAACACGAGCTTTGTACGTGGTCCGGGCAAGAGCGGCGCTCAGACTGCAGAGTCACCCTGTATGTCCGCAGCCGGATACGACGCGCCGCTCACTCTAGGCCCACGCGGGTCTCTTCAAGTTGGATTTTCAGTTCCACTGTCAGGTAAAGTATGATCACCGAGTGGAGTTTTTCAATCTCTGCTCTTCCACTAGCTAAAAGTTCAAGTTCAGAGCCATTTGACCACCAACGTGTCTATATATATTGGAAATTTGAGAATGGAAATCTGTATAATTTGTGAATCTACGGCAAGAGTGGGTTCCATTTAGATGAAAGAGACAGCTGCTTCTGTGGGAAAGGGTGACGGGCCAGTCACAGGTGGCAGCCATCACGGACAGGTGCTACAGAAGGCAGCCCACCCCCAGGGAAGGCCCACTTTACAGGTGGGAAGAGGTGGTCTATTCACAGGTGAAAGAGGCCATTTGCACATACAAAAGCAATGGCCTAACCCATTTGCAGGCAAAGGTCCAATTGTAGGTAAAAAAGAATTGCCTAGATGTATTGTATCCTGGGAGAAGGAAAAAAAATAATTAAACTGGGCTTCTGTCCTGAAGTTACTTTTTTTTTTTTTTTACTTTTAGAATTATGATTTTCCTTGTCTCTCTTTTACCTATCTTTATTTCTTCTATTCTACATCACTGAGTGAACTGATGGTCCAAAATCACAAAACTGCCCAGATTCACAGGGCTTTGAGACGTTTGCTGAGCCTTCACACCACTGCAGGACGTTCGCATTTGCCTTTCCTGCAGAAGATGGTTGGGGGAGGGGGACAGGATATGGCGTGTGTGACTCACCCACTGTGGCTTCACCTTGTCCCCTTCCTGAGTTCGGAAACCCAAAGCACAGCCAGGTAGGACCCTGCCCTCCAGAAGCTCTGAGGCAGATCACAGTTCTTGTCCCCTTCCTGAGTTCGGAAACCCAAAGCACAGCCAGATAGGACCCTGCCCTCCAGAAGCTCTGAGGCAGATCACAGTTCTTCATGAAGGCTGAAGCTGCCCAGTATCATCATCTCGCGCGCCCCCTTCTCACCATAAACCACACTTCCGCAGCCCTGTCCAGCTGATCTGAACTCCTTTTCCCTAATTTCAAATGTCGTTAAATTTGTCCCAAACAAAAGAGACTTGTCCTCTGATGTTGGTTTTAGGTGTCTTCTCAGATAAATAAACACAATCAAGTTATTCATCCCGGTCTTTTAAGAAATTAGAGGAAGAATGAATAAAATCAAACAACAAAGGTTTGAAGGGCACGGAGGATTGAGTTCAGTGCTCGAATAGCTACTTATTAGCTATGAGTTTTGAATAAGTTCTTTCACATCTCTGAGTCTCTGTTTCATAATACACCAGCAGTTGCCTCCAAGGGTAGTTGAGAAGACAAACCTTGTGCAATCACTTCTGTTTGAGCCTCAGTTTCTCCTTTTTATAATGAAACCAGCGATTAGAATTTTGCAGCACAAACACACTTGCAACGAAGAGATAATGTAATTGATACAGGATGCAACATTAACTGGGGCTGAATAGAATACTCTTCATTTCCTTGAATGAGACATTAACTCTCATACAAACAAACAGAGATACTTCCAACAGAACCCTTCACAGTTATTTCTAATCCTCTGTTTTTCAGAGGGAAAAGGACTTGTTGATATCTGGACAAGTTAACAGCATTGTTTTATGAGCTGCCAGTACTAAACATTGTCTCTATGACTTTCATAGTGTTTTTATTTGAGTGTTTGCATAAACTCTCCTTTTTGTTGATTTGACCCCTTCAATTCCTGTTCTCTGAGTGTTTGAGACAAGATGAGGCTATGTACAGCGACAAGCTGAACTCACTCCTTTTATCCTGAGAGAAGAGTAAATCCAGGCAAATGGCTCTGATGCCAGGAAAACCTATTAAAATATTAAATGAGGAGTTAGTGACAGGTTCAACTAGCCCCTTGTGGCACACCTCCAAACCTCAACTTAGTAAGTTTAGGATTTGGCTGTAACAAACCAGCTGTCACAAGCTGTTGGAGATTATTAATTATGTGCTTGAGCATTGATAAATTAATGCCTAATGGCTAGAAAAAATGAGAGGTTCTTGTTTGTTTCATGTATCCTCTTTCTGTTTCACCTCTTCATAAGAAAATAACAGTGAATTAAGTTTGTAGAGGTGCAGAAGTCAAACAAGATGAGTGCTAACAAATGCAGGGACACAGAATTCACAACTAAGGAATACAAGAGGACTGATGTTCTTAATGGGCCACTCTGGAGCACATATCTTGGCACTTCATACTAATGTCCTGGGAGACCACTCTTAATGAGTCAGGTGGGCTCATACTGAGCCCCCTTTTATACTTTGCTAACCAGGAAACTTTGGATATCTTCCAAAATACAGCAGATATTCTGAATCACTGCATTGTAATGATAACAGCTACTTTTATTGGACAGTTGTAAAGTGGCAGGCAATTGCCAAGCTCATCAATTAATTATCCTATTAATTAAAATATGATGTTAGTAAGATAAAAGGAATAAATAGTACACTGAGGTAGGACATTCTATGACCTAGACTCAATAAACCAAGGAGAGGAGAAGGGGGAGGGGAGGGGAGGGCAAGGGAGGGGGCGGGAGGGGAGGAGCTGGAACATTACAGTTTTGTGTCCAGTCCCCTGGAAGAATGACAGAGTCTGAGACAGATCTAGCCGGTACAGTGTCCCTTAAGAGACCGGGGTTCTCAAGCAGGGATAAAGGGAGGTGGCCCCTGTTATTTTGCTTCTGATTTCTCACTGGGGATGACTGCCAGCTGATACAGGTGGGTTAGGAAGCAGCAGGGCTCGGGTTAGTGTGCATGCTAATTATTTGGAGCACATGGCAGACCGGTTGCAATAACAGCCCCTATTTAGTTCTTCCCTCAGTGTACTAACCTTCTCAGCCATGTGACCTTGTAGCTCTTCTCAAGAATGGCAGGCACAATTCACTCCCTCACAGGCTGACTATGGAATGCCCTCGTAACTTGCCAAGGCCAATGGGAAGCTGCAGAAGGGAGCTTGCTCTAATTCTGAGCTCAAGCTTCAGGAGGTTTTGTGACTTAGTCACTTTCTTTGTTGTTAGGACAAACTACCCAACCCCTACAACTTAAGAGGGGAGAGGTTTACTTTGGCTCGCAATTGAGTCCATAGTCTGCTGGCTCCAAGGCAGGGCAGTATGGCAGAGGGGCCTGGCAGAGGAGAGATGCTCATGGCATGGTGGACAGGAAGCAGAGAGAGAGTGAAAAGACAAGCTGGGAAGGGAGATAAAGCCTTCCAGGTTGCACCCACAGAGACCCACCTCTTCCAACTAGACTCCATCTCTCCCAACAGCAAGTCAGCCACAATGCCCCGATCACCCCATCCTCGAAGCCCTGCCTATGGTGGCACAAGGCTCTAGGGAGACATCTAGATCTAATCACGACACTTGGCTTTTCAGCATGCTCTTAGGTTTATGTAACTGCCAAAAGAGCATGTCTGGGCCAGCTCACTGGAGAAGAAGGCACGCAGACCAGAGCTGAGGAGGCTCCCTCATGCCAGAGGAGGCCGTTCAGGATCAGCCAGCAGCCATCCCACACCAGGATGTGTAGTGAGCCCAGCTGAGATTCGCAGAGACATTTATCTGGCCTGTAACTCTCTCCAGGAACATGGGCAAATCCAACCAAGATCGGCAAGCCCAGCACGGATCAGCTGAGCCCGGGAAACCCATGAGCCAGAGACACATTTATTGCTCTGCACCAGAGAGGATTTGTAGTTCCTCATGCAGCTTTATTTACATAGAGACTTACATAAGCTACTGCTTCCATAAGAACAAATTCGTTAACATGTGCTATGTACGTGTACTAACTTCTCATGAGGAATGTAATCATTATGTATTGCAAATGTGTACTAATAAAAAACAAAAACTGAAAAAAAGAACAAATTTGTTAATAAGAGCACCATTTTATAATTCCTGTCAGAAGGTCAGCGTTAAAGCTTATCTAATCTGCTTATCCAATTATAAATAAGCATCTAATTCCACTCCAAATACATACACTGAACATCTATTATATACATGACAACTTACTAAGCACAATTTTTTACTCAAAAGGATGATTCTCAATGGAATTATGCACTGGGAGAACAGAGCAGAACCATGCTATGTAATCGCCCTCACCCTGCCACACTGAGATTCTGTGGGTGGTATTTTCCTCATCATTTCCGTAAAGAACTGTTGCTGCTAATGGGAGAGAGTTGTATCCTTCAACTGTGTTGAGTGGAAAAAATCGAGAACCATCAACCTAAAATCAGAGCTAACTTTCTGTTGTCAAATGCAAGCATCATTTGTTGGGAAAGGAGGACCCATGTAAGTTAGGCTAGCCAAGCCTGACAGAAGCAAAGCGTGTAATGACAACATTCACAGTGCCCGTAATTTGCAAGTTTGTTCTCTAGTAGCCTCCGTCTCAGTCAAGGCTTCCACACCATGACAATTTATAGATAGGCTTAAGGTTTTCTCTGAGCTAAGAGATGATTATTCATTCCAAAAGAACTATTCACGTGGCTTGCATTGATGAATTTATTCTTTACTCTATAACATAGCCATAGTATCATGTGATTCATTTATTAAATGTTATGCTTGACACTAAGCCTTGTGATAAGATTCGTAATTCAAACATGGATTAGCAAGTGAGTGAATTTGGATTCTGGGTCCACACAGGAATGAGTTGTTAGCAGCCCAAAAAGCTGGCAGAAAGATTCACTTCCTAAAGTGTCTAGCATGTATGGCTACAATTCACAAAAATCCCTTTAATTTTCAGGGATTAACTTTCAAGGATCCCTTAGTGACGCATACAATATTCCAGGCAACGATTAGTTTACCGTGTTCCCTTGGCTGGTCTACAGTGTCCAGCCATTTGACCAAGCACAAGTCTAGAATTTTGCCACAGATAGTTTGGGTGTGGTTAGCATCTACCATCCGTTGACCTTAAGTAAAGAACATTACCCTTGATAATGTGGTTGAGTTTGTTTCAATCAATTGGAGGCTTTAAGAGCAAAAACTAAGAGAAGAAGAAATTCTGCCTCAAAATTACAACACAACTCCTGCCTGAATTTCAAGGCTGCTGGCTTCCTCTGCAAATCTGGGATTTGCCAGCCCCACATTGCATGAGCCAATTCCTTAAAATAAATCCCCCTCTCTTTTTCTCACTCCATATAACCATATAACCATATATATATATGTGTGTGTATATATATATATATGCATGTATGTGTATTATATATATATATATCTCATACATGTATCACATGTACAACATAATGTGCATCTACATACATAAATACATAAATATGTATTTGTTGTATATTAATATATTATTGGTCCTGTTCTTTTTGTAGAAACCTGACAATAAACTGTACCTTTAATTCTCCACCATTTTTATGAAATTAATCCCAAAGTCTTGAAGGAGACACCTACACCCACTTTGTGCTCAATATCTGAACTTGGTCTGGGTACATTTGCCTGTAAGCATTTTTCTGGTCTTGGGATTTGGACTTCAAGGTGAAATCTGTTTTCTTTCCTCTGACTTTTGTGGGAGACACTAGTGATGCTCTGCTTAGATACACGTGGATTCCTTTTAACTCTCCTGCATGTCTTTCCCTGGAACACCATGTGTTTTTTGCCTCTAAAGATTCCTATCTATACCTCTCTTTAGGGGTTGCCTTAGCTGTGTGTTGCTACAGCGAAACAGGTGAGGCTGGGTAATTTAGAAAGACAAGAGTTTACTTAGCTCACAGTTCTGGATGCTTAAGAGCACAGAGCCAGCAGCAGCTTGGCTCTGGTGAGGGCTTCATGGATGAATGTGTCACAGTGGTGGGAGAAGAAGAGGTCCTATGTTGAGACAGGAAGCTAGAGAGATTCAGGGGCCAGACTTGCTCTTTTTATAATCACTTACACTCAAGGCAGCTAGCTCAGTCCCAAGAGAACAGCATTAATCCTTTCTGAGGGTCAGACTCTTAATGATCTAATTGTCACTGGATCCCATCTCTTTAGTTTCTACTACCTCAACACCCCATACTAGGGCCTAACCTTCCAGTATGTGAAGCTTTGGGGACACTCTCAAACCATACTCAAATCACAATACGGGTCTCCCTCAAGTTACTGAGGACTCCTTCCCCATAAGCCACAAAGTCTAGGAATTCATATCGTCCTGTATGGTATTTACCATTTACCAAGTGACTGACTGATGTGAAATATGAAAGCCTGGCTCCCTTGCCTTAAGACGGGGCAAGCTCACAAAAGTACTTTACACTCCAGAGGTTTCTTGCGGGACCAGGGCAGGGCTGGGACTCTGCCTGAAACATCACTGTTGCGTGGCTTTCACTATTTCCTGTCCTGCTTCTTCCTTCCATGTCTCCCAGGAATGCTTCCCTATCTAGGCTGGCTTCCTGCAGTCGCAGTCCAAGACACCCTGGATATCCTTTGTGATCCACGGAGAGCCTGGAGATACAACCTGTCTCTAATTCAGCACATAATCCCACGAAGAGTGAAATTTTTTCTTAGCTCTGGCTGCGTAAGTAAGATTCAGGTGGATCTAATAAAATACTAAATACAGAATACAAAAGCAAAGGTAGAATTTTAGAATGATGCATTCATAGTATCTCAGAGTTAGAAGAAACCTAAAGATATTTCTTTCAAAATCTCACCTACCTATGAGTTCTTTCTACGTCAGCTCTGGAAAATGATCACTGGATTCTTTTTGAATTCTCTCTACTTTTCAAAGCACCACACCCATTGTTGAACAATTATGTTAGAAAGTTTCATCTTACACTGAGTCAACATACTCCCCCTACCAATACCATCCTTTTTTTTTGTTTTTTTTAAATTTATTTTATTTTAATGGTACATTTTAGATATACATAGTGATAACATTCATCATAGAGGATTTGTACCTGTACATGATGTATCTTGTTACTTCTTTTTTTTGCATTCCCCTCCCCTCCCCTCACCCCCTTCTCCCTTCCCATTTACAAAGGCTTTGTTTCCTTTTTTCCTTCCATTTCTTATTTCTCTTGTCCCTCTGTTCCTTTCCCCTTCCTTATTCCCTTTCCCATTTGGACATTTTCTTCCCTTTCCCAATATAATACATTTTAGTCTTTATTTACACCTCAGTTTCTCACACCAGAGGAACAGTGCAGTATTTAAACATGCGTGTCCGATTTATTTCACTTAAGAGTATGGTCTCAAGATGCATCCATTTTCCTAGGAATAGCTCAAGCTTATCATTCTCTATGGCAAAGTAGTACTCCATTGTATAAAAAAACCATATTTATACCATCCATTTAAAACAAGAAATCTTTGTCATTTATAGGAATTGAATTGCAGGTAGAGGGATAAAATTTATCTCAGGAGCTTGTGTGCATCACAGCACAATCAACACAAACTCTAGGAGTTTCTTTTACATCCGAGTTTAATCTAAGACCCCCTCAGGTACTTGCCTGTTCTCAGCAGGGTAGAAGGCCTGAAGACATCTAGACAGGGGAGACCTCTTGCCTTATGTTAGCAAACTTCAGAAAGCCTTCTGGTAAAGCCTCTGACAACAGGTTTGAAAAGGTCAAGGTCCTTATCCAATTTAATCGCTTAGGGTCTTTCCAAGGCTTTACAATATTTGCTCGGCTGAGTAAGACACTCAAAATCTACACAGAATCACAGTGCTTATTCAGAGGTGAGCACCAAAGATCTCTTGGTTAGCTGAAAAATTTTCAGTCCTAGAAAAAGCGACATAAAAACCATTTGATGACACAGGGCTCATTTCCACACACAGTGAGTAAGTTTAATTCCTCTTCTTAATAAGTATCCCGTACACATCTGAATGCTGGCCAAAGGCTCCCTGGGGCCGTCATGGGCAGGTGCTTGGGTCATTTTCCAAAGAGACACGCGTCCGTCTTAGTCCTGTCCTACAGTGCTTCTCTCCCCGGTGATTCCGATCAATATTCCCCTTCTGATCTTTGCAGCCCGCCCTACATCAAACTCGATTGCCTCTTGAGTCCGAAACCAGAGTAGAAATGACTGTTAATTAAAAGTCCTGACTCCGCTTTGAAAGCCAACGTGACTTGCCCCGTCGACGTTCTCTCCTGAGCCCCTGCCGCCCCTCCCGTGGCGCCACCCGACCCGCACACGGATCCCTGGTGTTCTTCAGCTGGCCAGGCCACTTAGGCATCAGAGCTTCTGCCTCTGCTTTCTCTCCACCCCAGCTTCCCCCGTGGAGCCTCACTACTCCTCTCCCTCCCCGAGGCGTTTGTTCAGATAGTGCCTCACTAAACAGCCCTCCATTTTTCTTTACCATCCTTATCACCTCTTGGCATTCATGAGCTTCTTTGTGTGTTGTCTTTCTCCCCCTTAGGGAGCAAGGAAGCGATCTGTCTCTTTCATTCTCATCTGTCGCCTGCCACCTAGAACTATGTCTAGCATAAAATGTAATAGAATGTAATATTTCCTCTCCCCTTCTCTCTCTTTCTCCCTTTCTCTCTCCCTCTCTCTCTCTCTCTCTCTCTCTCTCTCTCTCTCTCTCTCTCTCTCTCACTCTCCCCGCCTCACTTCACTGGGGATTGAACTCAGAACCTTCACATTGAGCTACATTCCCAGCCCTTTTTATTTTAATCCTTTTTATTTTAGAAACTCTCACTGAGGTTTTAAATTGCCCAGCCTGAGCTCAAACTTGCCATCCTCCTGCCCCAGCCTCAATAAATACCTTAATTAAAAAAAAAAATTACCTATTTCCAAGGCTCATAAGTATAGTTTATTTCACTGTTTGCAATATTTTCTTGCAAAAGTTAGAATGTCCATGCATCTCTGCTCCCAGCAACTAAATTTTTCTCCCCAAAGACAAACATTATAATAATTTTCTTATGGTCAGGGAAACTTTTTGCATGTATCAGAAAGAATACAAGAGCATTTTTTTTTGTATTTTTATTCCAACAAAATCATACTATGCATATTATTTTGCTAGCTGAACAATCTAACAGAATTATTCCAGAAAAAATGAAAATACTTCATTTAAAAAGAAATATCTCCATGGTTTTTCACTGAAAAGATATACCGTAATTTATTTAATTAGTCCCCTATTGATGGGCACTTAGGTTACTTCCATTGTATTTTTTTACATCATTATTTTGATAATTTCAACTAGTGAGTTGGACCATATAAAAATGCAGATTTTCAAACATTTTTGAGCTACTTAAACAACTGCTTCATTGGTTCAGTCTAATTTGCATTAAGAGGATACATTTCCAGAAGTAGAATTCTTGGATTAAAGGGGATCAATATTCCCAAATTGCCCTCATAGGACTAAGTGACAATTATGTTCCCATTACAGGAGAGTTCCTGTTCCTCTCATACACCCTGCTGGCACATTATGTTATTAAATGTACTTAACTTAACCAATTTGATGGGTAGAAAATGATACCTCATTCTGGTTTAATTTGCATTCCTCTTATTATTAGACTGAACATCTTTTTACATTTATAAGTACTATTTGTATTTGCTATTTTATTAACTGTCTGTTGAAAGAATTTGTCATTTTTTCTTGAATTTCTTTTCTCTTTTGATATCGATTTGTAAAAGCTTTCTAAAATAGATGAGCTCAGTATTTGCAATATCTATTGTAAATATTTGCTTCTACTTTGTGGTTTGTCTTTAACATATTTTTTTCTTTGCAGATTTATTTTTGCATGTATGTGGTTAAATTTGGAAGTTTTTCAGGTTCGTTATAAGAAATAATATTTTCCCTTCAAAATTAATTTTAAAGAATTCTTCCATATTTTCTTCTAGTATTTTATGGTTTCAATTTGTATTGAATCTTTGAAAATATGGGGTTCATTTTTATGTGTGGGGTAAGGTGAAGGCCCTGCTATATATTTTTCCCCATTTTTCCAGCTCTATTTTTGAGAAGTTTTATCCTCTTAATATATTAAATTTTTTATGTGGTTTGAGGTTTATATTCTGGGATTTCAGGTAAATTTCACCAATCTGTTTGTGTGTGAATGTAACAATACCATATTGTTTTAATTAGTGTAAATGTATGTATTTTAACTTCTGTAAAACCCAAATTTCTTCTACCTCTTCTTTTTCAGCATTTTCTTAACTCCACTTATTTGTTTAAATTCTAAGTTTTATACTCAGCTCCCCATATCTTGTTGAAATTGAATTTAATGAGTTCATTTATTTCTTCATTAAAGATAATGTTGATTTTAAGGACTAGGTATATTTAAAATACATATTCATATAATTGTATGCCATATAAAGAAATACATTTTCTGTTTACTAGCATTTGTTTTAAGATGAACCCTTGAATGTTATCCAATATCTTTTTGACACCCTTAGGGGAAATCATAAATTTTCTTTTATTTTTTATATACTGCTAGGGATTAAACCCAGGGCTTCACATTTACTGGCAGCTACTCTATCAGTGAGCTTCACCCCCGGCCCCCCCCCTTTTTTTTTTTTGGTCTATTTCTATGATGAGTTACATGAGCAGATTTCCTAACATTGCAACACCCTGGAGTTATGTCCCACGTGATTATAGTTTGTTACCATTTTAATGCACTTCTGGATTCTATTAGTTACTGATATAGGTAAATTGCTTTGTTCTGCAATTTACATTCTCTCTCTCTCTCTCTTTCTCTCTCTCTCTCTGGTTTGTGTTTCAATATCATGATAACCTTATGAAAAGAAAATTTCAAAAA
This sequence comes from Hystrix cristata, assembly GCA_004026905.1. Lineage (NCBI taxonomy): Eukaryota > Metazoa > Chordata > Mammalia > Rodentia > Hystricidae > Hystrix > Hystrix cristata. Next base: position 26,505 of record PVJO010019551.1, read on the forward strand.
CTGCTTCAAACTGGTGTTCTGGAACAGTTTAAGGAAGGCATGGGATTAAGCTTTTCCTTCTCGGTCTGGTGAAATGACTCAGTGTAATCATCTGGCGTACTTGCTTTGGGGGGTTGTAATACTCCGACCATACTCATAGGATTAATAGATGCTAATGGAACTTAAGCTTCAGGGGCCTTTGCATGAGATCTTAATAAGTTCCTGGAAGGGCCCTCACAACTTGTCCACATGGTCATATGTTTTGTGAAATCTACAAAGTAAGATGTTTTTAGTCAGAATTGGCTAAGACCACTATGTCTTTCCATGATAACTTTTATGTCACTTTTCTGTTTTCAAAAGGTGGTAATGGAGTGACTGCAGACATTTTTTGGGATGAGACTATAGGGAACATGGAAATGCACCAACCAAATCCCACTTTGGGTGAGGATTTGCATTCCAGCTCAGGGCAGTGTATCGACAGGCAGCTCCCAGCTGCCAGCTCCTTCCATGTTTTCTTTAGCTGAACAGAGCCACCTCTCTGAGATCACACATCTCACAGGGTAGTCCTCCTTAGATAGAGAGAGAAAAAACAAGTTCCTGGAGGAGGGGCCTAAGGGGACAATTGTAAAACAGGAAGCTACCTCTCCCAAACCACAGAGAGCATGCAGTTGTAACAACTAGACCATACCAGGTGAAGAAGACAAGATGGGCACGTGTACTACAGACTCCTGAGCACCAAGACAGCTCTCTGAAAACCACAGAGCGAACCTGGCCCTAAGAACAAGGCCACACCTGGGGACACACGCTCTACGAGATGTCTAGAACACCTAAAAGTAACCTTGACTCAATTATAGTTCATTATAATCTCGTTTGCAGTATGGATTGACAACCACTGTGGGCTTTGGGCACCGTGACAGTTCCACGAATATTCATATAATGACGCAACTCCCCCTCCAACAGAAGAAAGAGACTTGCCCCTGACAGGAGTGAATTGCTGAGTCAGTTCAAAGAGCTGCTCCCTTCCTGTAAAAACCACATGTAAATTATGACCTCTGGCTTCTTTGAAGCCATGAGCTCCTTTCACGGGCCCACTCACACCCTCAGGGGTGTATCATTGCTGAAAAATCTAGGCTTTCACTTCTACTTCCGTGTGTCCTGCCCAATTGTTCGTTCGGGATACCAAGAACCTAGAACTGGTTTGGGGCTTAGTTAGAGGGACATGAGGTTCCAGTATCTCAGTTTAGCCCCAAGATGACAGATGATCTGTTTCCTCACTGACAAGTGATACTACCTCAAGGTCTCTGCATTACAGTTTGACATCTTACTTTGCGTGTCCCTGCTCCTCTCCCGATCCTAGCTGTTGATATCTAGGGAGCACCTTGCAGTCTCAATGCCTGTCTGTATCTGCTTCTAGAGAAACCAAGCTGCAACGGGAGAGCTGGGTCGGGTGTATACATAGTTTGGGTTTAGTGGGGTACAACAAACAAGCACACACTTATGATTTTCTGCCAGTGCTGTGTTGTGTTTTTTGTTATGTTCTTGTCGGCAGAATTGGTATGTAGTACTTGCACCCAAAGTACTCCTGATTTCCTATTGTATTTACTTACCTGGTATCACACAAAAATGCAGAGTTAAAGATTACCCTAAAGTTGGGCATGTTGGCGTATGCCTGCAGTAGTAGCATTCTAGAAGGCCGAGACCAGAAAATCACAAGTTTGAGCCCAGGTTTAATTTAGGGAATTTAGCGACTTAGTGAGACACTGTCTCAAAAATAAAAAAGAAAGAAAGACCTGGGGATATAGCTCCAGTGTGAAGGCCCTGGGTTCAATGCCCGCTAAGAAAAAAAAAAAAAAAAAAGAGGGAGAGAGAGAGAAGGAGGAGGGGGGGGGAAGGAGGAAGAGTAGGCAAAGAAGAAGAACAAGGAGGAAGAGGAGAAAAAGAAGAAAAATCGTTCTAGAGGTGAACTTGTCTTAGGGTGCCCGGTTCTGGAAGTATCAGAGGTAGAGGGGAAATCAAAGTTTGAAGTGAATGGAGCCTGAGTGTAATCTGTAGAAAATTTCCAATTATCACATATTCATATGTTTAAGCAAATGACCTATGTCCAGTCAATATGCAGTCAAAATGAGAGGTTCCCCCCGACATAAAATGCTCAATTATGTAGCACATTCACTTATGAAAGCACCACTTTTTAACAAATAAAACTGTGTAAAATAGACCTTAGCATTCTTATATAGAGAGAACAAATCTGGAGCGGTACTGAAAACAACAAATATGTCTGTATGTGAAGTCACATGTTTTTGTGTTTCTTATGCATTGAATTGCACCTTAACAAGATTGGCAAGTTCCAGACTAATAGCATGCCAGATTACCACCAAAAACCAAAAGAGCTTGAATAAACAAGTATTTCCATAACAAAACCACACATATTTATCAATGCATGTATTTTATGAGTAGTTTGATTACACAACTATGCAACTCAGTACAACACAGCAACGATTTAAAAATGCATTTAAGGCCAGAGAAATGAACAGAAACTTCACAGTGGAAGAAATACAAATGGCCAATAAACATATGAAAAAATGCTCAACATCTATGGCTATTAGAGAAATGCAAATTAAAACAACTCTAAGATTCCACCTTACCCCAGAAAGAAGGGCAGTCATTAGGAAGTCAAACAATAACAGATGCTGGTGGGGCTGTGGTGAAAAGGGAACCCTCCTACACTTGTTGGTGGGAATGCAAACTAGTACAACCATTATGGAAATCAGTATGGAGATTTCTCAAGAGTCTGAATGTAGATATCCCATATGACCCAACCATTCCCCTACTAGGTATCTTTCCTGAAGAGCTAGAGACATCATATTACAGAGATACTTGCACAACAATGTTTATAGCAGCACAATTTGTAATAGCTAAATTCTAGAAGAAACCCACATACCCATCAATGGATAGCTGGATAAACAAAATGTGGTATCTATACATAATGGAATACTATTCAGCTCTAAAGAATGACAAACTAGAGTTATTTGTTGGAAAATGGACGGACCTGGAAAATATAATGTTGAGTGAAATAAACCAGTCTTGCAAGCTGGAATACCGCATGGTATCCCTCACTTAGTGAGGTAAAATACAAACAAAAGAAAAGGGTAAACAATGGATACAAAAAGGCAAATTGTTAGATATAAGCTAATAGATAGAGGGTTCAAGGGAACAAGAAGAGGGTAAAGGGGGAGGGAAATCGGAATCCAGAGGAATAATGATATCTTAAAAATAAGAACCTAATGACCCAAACTTAAATCAGTGACACGTACACTGGGTACTATAGTAATTTTATAAATTGTGACTTACTGCTGTATGTAGGTGGTTGTTTATATTGCTCACTGTCATAAGCAAAAGGTACAATTAATTGTGGTCTGTAAGCTTGTGTAATTGCCTGTAAGTTGGTGTAATTTTGGATAAATTTTAATAAAAATCTAAAAAAATGCATTTAAATTGTTCTAAGTAATGAGTAACAATCCATCCAATAGTATGTGAGATTACTCAGTGCACAAGAAAACATAAAGTACCTGAAGGCATGTCTTGTATATGAAAGAAACTTCATAGTGGTACTCCCAAATTTGCCAACCTTCTTAAAACGTTTTTAAATTATCCATAATGAATTGTAAAGATGAAAGAGACTATAAGTGACAAAAATTTTAAAAAATAAATTTTGATTACTATTGCCAGAGGAAAGACTAATTACCTTTCTCACCTTTCTATAAAAAGCGATGCTCAAAAAGCATTATTATATAAAGAGATCACTAAGTATATAGCAGAGAACTTGCGGGAAAAAGAATATTATAAATGTGTTAATTAGTACAAATATTGCATCATTTACCTGAGTTGCAATATTTGCATTTTGGTTCAGTGTTTTGCTTTTACCTTGTCCTTTTCTTACTTATTCACTCCAAATAAAAATTAATTTACTAACTTTTTTGAACCAAAAACTTGTATCTTTTTTTATAAAGATGGTAACAAAATTGTTTATAAACTCTGAGAACAAAGGTCTGGAAACTACTTCTGTTGCGTGTGTGTGTGTGTGTGTGTGTGTGTGTGTGTGTGCATGCGCAGATTTTATGACATTTGGTCTTTTTCAATTTTTTATTTTTTTCTAAGGTCAGCTTCAGTAATTTGTTTCCCTAGAAAATCACTTGTTATTATCATTCATTTTATTCAGCTTTCCCATTATTTGTATATTGGTAAACAAAGTCATCTTATAATTTCTTTAATTTCTTTGGTCTATAGTGATTTATGTTTCATGATTTAATTTGTATGTACTTTCTGTTTTTCTTGACTCAATCATTTAACGGAGTTTATCTTTGTCTACCTCCTCAAATACTCAGTTTTTAATTATGAGCTGAACCATTATTTTTGTTTTGCTTTGCCTTGTTTTGTTGTTTTCATGAGACAGGGTCTCACTATGTAGTTCAGGCTGGCCTTGAACTCACAGTTTTCCTCCTGCCTCAGCCCCCTTAAACCACTAAATTGGTCTCTCTGTCTCCAGAAGGACTGAAATCTGATGCTTGTTTCTTCCCTCTCAAAATTCCATAATCTGGGACTGCGTTCCAATACCAGTTGACTCAAGGTAAGACCGTCGTATATTCAGTAGCGGTGTGGTGCTTTTTTGTTGCCCATTTTTAATTCAAAATTTCATAATCAAAAGCCTGTGTAGATTTTGGATGCACAAGACAATGGCATGTGCCTCTTTTCTGTCCACAACGACAACGTAGCTGTGCCATGCTCCTCTGAAACTCACAGCAAATTTGTTTTCTATTCACAGCAACCTCACCTGCCTCAGCGGGTTGCATATTTGCCTCTTTCTCCCCTCCTTGATGCTGACCTCTCACCTGACTTCAGGCTTTGTTCGCTGTCTCACACCAAGGTCTTTCTGTCGCCAGTCTCTTGGAGAGCGTCCTTCCACACCCTTCCTTGCTGACTCCTGCACTCCCTTTGAGGCTGAGCCCACTCATGGACTCTGCAATGAGCATCCCTGGTTCTTCCAGCACCTTTTACTGTGTTCATCACACTGCAAGGTAATGACTTGTTTATGTGGCACCTCAATTGCACATAAACATTGAGCTCTTTCAAGGAAAAAAAATAGTGTTTATCAATTTCTAGTTTCCTAACAAAATTTACATTTATTCAGTGAATGGTTACATGAAAAAAAAGATCTTCGTTCATTTATTTGTGGCTGCATATTACATCAAATGTCTGTCGCTGGGGACCCCGAGCCTACCTGTTGAGGCCTTTGCTTTCTGTATTAAAGTTCATTATTCATTACTCCCTACACAGTCTTGCTGGTCCACCAACCGTAAGTCTTTGCTCATGCAGTTTGCAGTTCTCTCACCTCATCCCCAACTCACTCCTTGAAACCAGACACCCTGATTTAATCGTGTGCTGTGGCCTTTCCCCGACTCCACTTAGCCTGTAACCAAAAAACCCATGAGTGTAACTGCATGCGTAATTAAGACAGAGCTTTGGCAGGGGTCCTGCATTCTTTCCCCTGATGTTTCCGTATTTTGACACCTGCGTTACTCTGTGGGCCTTCCCCAATTGGCTTCTTGGATTTAATTTGCCTCCAAACCTCACTTGGTTTCTTCAAGTAGCTACACTGCTGCCTCCCTTTCTTCCTTGGAAGAGCAGAAAGGATTTTATTATTTCATAATGCGACACATTTTTCCTTAAAACCTGATTAATTTTTCAAATACGTTTAAGAAAGTGAAAAACAGGTATTCCTGGCAGTTTTGCCAATTGCTGAGTGGCCATATTTCTGAAGTTCCATTCTCGGAGAGAATGAGGACCCAGTGAATTTGGAGGAGAATGATCCTCCAAAGAGGTTGAACCTGGCTGTACCCCTCACCGAGAGCGCATATCAAGTGTTTTAGGGGTATGCTGGTGTCTTCTGAGATTTGATCGCCTTATTGGAACTAGTGATTCCTGTGTGCTTCATAGGAGTGTTATAGGATAAATAAACTTATGAAGGTGAGAACCATTTCAAAACTTGGATGTATTATACAAACAAAAGTTCTTGTCATATAGAAAATTTCAAGTCAAATCCATACTCCTATCCGGTCTTTTCAACAATAGGTATATTTCTAAAAATTATCAAATATAATTACTATCCTTCTAACAACAAAATCAATACAGGCTACTATTTAAAGTTCTAATAAATCCTGAACCCAACATGTTCTGATTTTTGCTAAGATAATTTTTTGACCACCTATCCAATATCACAAAGCATGACTTAAGGGTTGTGATGAGCCTTGGAAATTTCCCTATAGTGCTATTAAATCGTGAGACAGAAATTCTAAGCCTACCACCATCCAGTTGCTTCTTCAAGTATGAATTTAGTTGTGCAGGTCTTAGCCATGACCTCTAACAAGCTGTGCGTCTGGTCCCGGGAAAACTTCGACTCAATCTCGTGAGAGTGGGACCCTGGAATGAGCGGAATTTATTTTGTGTTGGTTTTCATCATAAAGCCCTGGTGTTGGACCTCAGCGTCTTGGGTTTAGTGATGATGGTTCTCATAAACAACAATAACTACATTACTTTAAAGCTTGTCTAGTGCTACAAATTTTAAGAAATTAGGGCAACTTATGTGTTTTAGATTTAGAAAGATGGTTCGTGGTCTCACTATATAGAACATTAGATATGGTTAACTAGTCCCTTGGTGCTTGTGTTAGAATCTCTATTTTGGTATAGAACGCATTCTTTTTCCTTTCTTTGATAGATTTTAAGATTTTCCTGGAATTTTGCTATATTTTGATTGAGAAATAAATATTAATTGAATAACATTGTACAAAAGAATGATATTTAATATTTAAACTTTGCTTTGAGCAATCAATATTAAAATGTTATACATTTTGACATATTCTTCCAAATAAACACACACATCGACACTTATGTGCAACATTTTAAAAGTAAAAGCTGTATGAAATATTTTACCTGGAACATTTAATATTTCCATTTTTCTGTATATCTATTATAGAAAATCTGAGAAAAATTTAAGATTTTTTTAGTCATTAAAGACACATGAAAGCAAAACAAACAATTACTGACTCAAAAATGCATTTCTAACACAATTAATTGATGAGCGACTAGAACCAAGACTATATGAAGATCTCCTGTAGATGCATATTGAAAAGACAAAACACTCTAATGGATTTTAAAAGTCTAAACAGGGATGAAATGGAAGCAGAAATATGACTGACTGGCTAAAAGTAGTCCCAAGAGCTGTTCAACCTCCATGCTAATTGGGAAAATACAAAGCAAAATAAAAAATATAACTTTGCAGCCAATGGATTGACAAAAATATTTTGGACAAACCAATGCCCCACAGATATCAAATTTTGGACATGTCCCTGAAGAGGAACCCCTCCTGTGTCTCTGTCTCTGTCGCTGTATCTGTCTCTCTCCTCTTGTTCTGTCTCTCTCTGTTTTTGTAGAGTAGGGATATTGAATCCAGGGCCTCACGCATGCAAACATTACCACCAAGCTACATCCCCGGCCCAGAGAGAATTTTCACATGCAGATAT
>PVJO010019552.1:0-33989 GCA_004026905.1 Hystrix cristata
GAAATCAATATGGAGATTCCTCAAAAAACTACAACTGGAGGTTCCATTTGACCCAGCTATTCCCCTACTGGGGATCTTCCCAGAAGAATTAAAATCGTCATACCACAAGGACATATGCACCACCATGTTCATAGCAACACAGTTTGTAATAGCTAAGTCTTGGAAACAACCTAAATGCCCAACAACCAACGAATGGCTACAGAAAATGTGGTTTTTCTACACAATGGAGTACTACACTGCCATAAAAAGGATAAACTAGAGTCATTCATATATAAATGGATGTTCCTTGAGAACATACTCTTAAGTGAAATAAATCAGACACTCATGAGCACACATCGAATTGTTTCTCTGATATGAGAAACCATAACTGTAAATAAGGACAAAGAGGTGTAATAGATATTATATAAAAGGAGGATGGTGAGCAGAGGAGAGGAGTACTAGAAAGAAAGAAGGGGAAAAGCAGAAAGGCAACAGGGGAAAGAGAGGGGAAAGGGAAAATATGGACAATGATGAGTGAACCTGCTGTAAATAGGGAGGGAGGGAGCAGAGGGGAGGGGCGGGGGAGAGGGGGGAGAACCAAGATGCATCACGTATAGGTACACAATAAATGTAATGAATGTGACCATTATATGTAGAATGTACCAATACATGTTCTTGGTTTAAAATAAAATAAAAAAATCAAGCCATACACAGTAGGGAACCCAAAGAGCCTAAGACCCCCTGGCAGTCTCTTCCCAGCTTTCTTCCATGTCTTGTCAGTGGAGTCCTCGGAGTAACTGGAGCGGCCCGGTGGAGGGGAGGATGGTGAGTTAGGTGAAGCTGGGGCTTTCGCAGGCTCAGAGCTGCCGTGCCGGTTTACAGCCTTGTCTCTGGCTTCAACTGAAGCCAGGTATAAAGCAACATCTTAACTCTGATTGCTCCTTTCAGTCAAAGCCTGGACATAAATGGCTAGGTGGTACTTGCAAGGTTGCCACAAGTTTAAGGGGAGGCAGAGAGCAATGTAGGAAAGAAGACAGCAGCAGCTAGAATATGAGGCATGTGCATCTCACATTAAGTCATTCAAGACCAAGTCTTCCTTTTTAGATTCTTCTTACCTTTAAGCCCAATTCTACCTATAAGAGATCTTTATGGCAATTTTTGGTATGGAGACCACTACCTAACTTTTGTCTTAAATGTTTTCATTTACAGTGTCATTTGATCTTGTCATTCCCACAATACCTCCATTATTCCCAGATAGGGATGTCCTTCCCTCCACACTCATCTCCGTGTCCTTAGCCTTCCCGCACCACGGTCAGGGTACTCACCCTAAAGCCTGGTGGCCAGCTTGCTCTTCCCTTTCAGACACCCGCGGCGTCTCCACGCTCAGCTGTCTATTTCTCTGCATCTCCACTGCTCTTCTCCCCCATTCAGATCCCTGGTGCAGCAGGGATCAAGACAAGATGTCTGCTTTGCATTTTCAGCTCACCCACGATTTATTCGCACGAACTGAAGTCACCAGAGAATGAGTCGTAAGTCAAAATAGGCAAAATTTTCTCTTCTTTTATAGTTTTATGAAATTTTAATTAGCAAAAGACCTTTGAAATTATCGCAGATCGATTTTAATATTTTAGGGCAATTTTTCCCTCAGAATTTTGTAATTAAATAGACCTAACACTTAGTGCAAATCTTATTTTTTTCCATTATCAGAAATGTATTTAAAATACACTCTTGGAAATTTGTGTACCTATTTTTCTTCCCTCGTTTAGTAATATTTTATTATATTGTGTAATGTTCATCAGTTTTAAGCAAGTAAGAACTCTTGATGGTGGCCCAGGGAGATTATGATTTTTTTCTCTCTGCTCCAAACCTTTACAGGTTAAGCATCCCTTTATCCAAAATGCTTAGGACCAGAAATGTTTCAGCTTTCAATTTTTTTATTTGGGAATATTTTCATATACATAAGATATCTTGGGAATGGGACCCAAGTCTAAACATGAAATTCATTGCTTTTTGGCATTTTGGCTAAGATCAACTGTAAACATGAAAATCACTTATTGTCTCATACATCTTATGCACATAGCCTGAAGGTAATTCTATACAAGATTTTTAATAATTTTGTGCATGAAACAAAGTCTGTTACACTGGATTATCAGAAAGCGTTATATGGCACCACACTGTACTCAACAAGTTTAGAATTTAGGAGTATTTTGGATTTTTAGAATAGAGATACCTGATTTGTAACAATATAGATAAAATATTAAAATATCTAGTTGGAATTTACCAGATAAGATAAAAAATGTTACTTGGTTTTTAAAAAGTAAAATATAAAAGAGGAAACCCCCACAATTGCCTGGCTTCAAACACAAAACAAGTATTTTGTTGTATCAGAAACAGGACATAAATAAAACTATGGCTGAGACTGAGTCTATCAGGGGCTGAGACTATGCGTCTATCAAGCTCCAGGTCCAGACAGAAGGTGGCAAACGGCCGTCTGGCTTCTGGGGAGGAGAGGGGCTTCCTGGGGCCATCTGCGTGAAGGGATTGTCACCAGGCTCTTTGCTCGGGTCCAAGGAGGGGTCAGGCTCTCCCTCTCCCCAGTGAAAGGAATAAAGCCACATAGGGTCACAGTTTTCCTCTCTGGCATTACAGAAAGTGGTAGGCTGAAGGAGCTTTTGTGGCAATCCTACGAGTCTGACAGAACGAGTTCTGTCTTTGTTTTGATGGAGAAGCTGCTAGTGGTGTAATCAGCAGGCACATGAAAGTGGTAATTTTGATGGATTGCTGGAGGCTCAGTGTCCGCAGTACGTTTTCAATGAGAAATGTAACCACTAGGAAACCAGAATGTTTCAACAGCTGCTCCGTGTTTTCTTTAGCAGAGAACCGAAGAAGGCTTAGTAGTGGGATAGTGAGAGCTCAGGGAGCTGACTGATGTGACTGAACAGCGTAGTCATGTGATGATAGCCAGCATCACTCAGAAGATACTTACTGCACGTCTGCCCGTCGCCAAGTACCGCTCCGGGCCCTTGGGTTCCATCAACAACAAAAAGAAGCTCCTTGTGGAATTTATAGTCCATGGGGAGAGACAGATAATAAAAACAGCAACTCTAACGAAGTATGTAAGTTACGTAGTTTGTGTTACCAGTTCAGCTGTGCCTCCCAGAAAGATGTGTTGAAGTCCTGGTACCAGTACTTTGGAATATGAGCCTGTTTGGATTATATCTTTGTAGATATAATCAGCTAAGTTCGGATGAGGTCATACTGGAGTGTGACCAACTTGACTTGCATAGCAGTTGGAGAAGGCCACGTAACAGCAGAGATCAGAGGGACGCAGCTCAAGCCAAGAGATGCCAAGGAGGAATGGCCACCACCAGAAGCTGGGGAGAGGCAAGGAGGAGCATGGCTCTGCCTTGACTCTGGGCTTCTGGCCTCCAAAATGGTGAAGGAGCGACTTTCTGTTGTTTTAAGCTGCCCAACACGTGGTTCATGGTCCTGTCAGTGCCTGCCAGAACACAACCAAGTTTATAGGAGGTGGTATGTGCTGGGCTGAGGTGGGAGAAACTGGGAAGGATTGCGTGTACTAGAGCTCCAGAGGATCCAGTTAAAAGTTGAAAGCCCCAAGCTCACTCTGCGCAAGTCTGTGCTAAAGCCTGGAGACGGTCATTCAAAGGTGATGGTCAAGACTGGAGGCCTCCAAAGAAGCAGAAGCAAGACTTCTTCTTTCCCTTTTTACTCCATCCAGGCTACAAACCTATTGGTTGGCACCAGCCACACCCAGGGCAGGTCTTCCCTCTTCAGTAAATCAGTCACCAGGACAGAGCCGGAACTGTGCTAACCCAATCTGCTAGGCATTTCTTATTCAAGTTGACACACAATTAACTATCACAGATCTGGTCCATCTTCTGCAGCTTGTCTATTTCTTTATAACTTGTGGGATAAAACCCTAAAGCAAAATTGCTGAATCAAAGAGTATACTAACATTTGATCATTTCAAGTTGCCCCCCAGAGAGGTGCTGCCAATTTGCAAGGAATCATCTGGGAAGGTGTCTTTGCACTTGCCCTTGATAGCATGTTTTCATCTTTGCCTGGCTGACAGCTATAGAACAGTAACTCACATGTGTTCTGATTTCCTTGACTTTCATTGTGATTGAGGCTGAACATTTATTTGTGTGTTAATTGTTTGTATTAATGAACTGCCTGCCTGTTCATGTCCTTTGCCTGTTTTCTTTTCGGTGGTTCACTCTTTTTAAAAAAAAAAAACTAACTCACATTAACTCTTTTTATATAAATGAAATTAGTCCTTTCTTTTATTTGTTCTAACTGTTTTCCACCAGTTCTTCTTGCTTCCCTTAATAAGAATTTAAAAGACCTTCTTTCGAGGGTGTGCAGAACTAAAATGGCAACTTTAGTCTGTATTTCTGAAAGAACTTTATCACAAATTAATTGCATACTTATTCCAAAAGAGCTGCATGTCATTTTGGATATCAAAGGCCAAATGGAATGGGTTGGGTGGGTCCAAAATTGGTTAAAATATTTTGTCTTAGTAATGTTAATTAAGATCGGTGCCACTTAGAAAGAGAAGTTGGTTGCTAGTGGAATACCACTAGTCTCTGTATTTAGTTCCATCTATTCAATATTCTGACTAACAATTTGGATTAGAATAAAATAGGCATGCTTACTAGATTTAGTAACAGCACAAAGTTAGAAGGATAGGTAATATACTAGATGTCAGACACATACTCAAATTGATTTTGACAACTTGAAACAATCAGCAAAACTAACAAGATGGAATTTAATAGGAGTGAATGTAAACTTCTGCAATAAGATTGAAAAATGCCTGAATGGTCAGAAGACAAGAGGCACCTGAACCACTGGCGATTCAAATAAAATTGTTTTAGGAGTTTAATGAAAATTGCAATTCTGGCCAATAGGCAAAATTACCAGCAGAGTTAATGAGACCTTGAATTACATTAACAGAAATATTTCATCCAGTGTAAGAACAGTAATAGTCCCAGATGTATGCTTTGCTGGCATGCCAACAGTGACGGTACTGTTGTACAACTCAGTGTCATATTTTAAGAGATAAATTGGCAAAATGGAGTCCCCTCCAGAATGGAAACTATGTCATTGTGATATTTAAACTGGAAAAAGAAAATTGTTTGGGGAATAATCATCTTTAGGTATTTAAATAATCATAAGATGGAGGCATGCTTATAGTTATTCCATGTAGTCGCAAAGAGTAGAATGAGAAAAGTGAACTAAAGTCGCAGAAAAGGAAATTTTAATTCCATTTAAGAATCATCTAACTTTGGAACTATCCAAGAAATGAATGGTCGCTTTGTAAGAGTGAGACCTGCATCATGAGGAATATTCAAGCTGAGGTTCCAGGACGCTGTAAGTAGAGCCAAGCATTGGTCAAGCTCGGATATAAGATCAGTCACGGGAATTTGTTACATGTGACTGAAGCAGGGCAGGTGCCTGCAGCTCCACGGTGAGTCTTGTGAGGGCCGCTGGCAGTTACTAGTATGTCCTTAGGCATCAGTTCAGTTGGAAAAAGAAGGGCAAGACTTCAGCCTATCTGGTTTGCTACAGCAATGACATTCATGTACACTTGCAAGTGTGTCTGGCAGGAAAAGATTGCCTGTCAGGTAGTTAATGCAGGGAAAACTGAAAATACACTAGGCTGATGGCCTTAAAAATTCCTTCAGTTCCTGAGGTTTAAGGGTCTGCATCTAGAAAAGCTTTGGAGCTTCAGCTGGTAGAAGATGACTCTAGCCAGCCAGCAAAGGGTTAGGAAAGGCATGGCAGGCCTCGGAGGTCAGGAGTGGCTTAGCCACAAGCAAGTTCCAGAGAACGGACGGTGGGGCCTGGATAGTAAATAAGCAAACCAAGGCAGAGGTAAAAGTGGAACTTGACCACATGGAAGAAAACAAGAGACTGACTTGTGGAAGTAGAATCCAATGAAACCAAGACCCTCCTTCTCTTGACCTTGTCTACCTTCCCTAGTGTCATCCCCTCCCCCATCACCCCCTCCCCCCCCATATCAGGTCCTTGAGAGCTTGCTCTACAGATGCTGGTCCTTCTGCCTAGAATGCTCCCTCCCCTTTCCGTCGGGTCACCCATCAGCCCCTCTGCAATACCTTCCCCAGCCTCTCCAGGCAGAGGTGGGCATTTCCTCGTCTGTGTTCCACTGGTACCTTCTAGGTAACGATGTTATTCCTATAATTATCCTTCACGTGTTTGAGTCTACCACTAGACCATGAACCTCTCAAAGCTAGCAACCATGTTCTATTGATTTTCCTGTCACCAGAGTTTAAATTGTTCCAAGTATCTACTTGTGGTGTGATTATTATTTGGCCAATGAATGAATGAATGAGTCAATCAATCAAAGAGTAACAGTGCAAATCCTGTGCTATAGATGCAGAAATCCTCCTTCTTTAGTTAACCACGATGGGGAGGAAGCCCTTGTGTGGGTTGAGTGACCCCAACTACACAGATTGAACCATTTCTGCACTAAAGAACCTGTCATGCTATTGTAAGGATTCTCAAATTCTGACAGTCACAAGAGTCCCTAACACCCTGTTTTGCCAAATAAATGTGATGGTTTCCACTAAAGGCGCATCACATGAAGGAACAAGTATGTGAAAGAATGAATGAATAGAAACCCATCTCATCAAGTGTAGATGGTTTGTCCCTCTTGTACTGAAGAACCTGAGTTCTTCAGCTACTTCCTAGGATGCCCTGCCTCGTCTAGCCAGTCTGGTCAAACAGGCAGGTGATTTGGTTGGAAGGACCCCTTCTCCTTGTCCTCCCAGCCCACTGATCATCAGGTGTGACCACTCGTCCCGGTATTCCCAGGGCTCCCCCTTTCTGACTGCCTCTCCACCACCCACAGGGATCTTGGTTTTCCCAGCCAGAGGAAAACTGTTCTCCCAGAAAGGGTAAATTCTTCAGAACTCTCACACTTGAGGCTCAGATCCTGTCCCCCTAAATTCATTCTTGTTTCCAAGCAATGGCCTTTGCTACTTCCTTGCTGGTAATGACCCCTACCTTGCCCTTCCCTCCATAAATAGTGTTCTACTTTCCAGCAAGTGACCTATCTAAATATAGTGGATACTTCCCTAGCACCTCTCGTGTGTCCCATCTGGTGTTCAGTCTGAAGTCACCAAGACAAATATGGCACAAGCCCACTCTCCTGTCACCCCCAACTCATGCTAGCTGCCCTGCCTCCAGACCTGGCCCTGTCACCTTCTTGCCCCAGTGGTGCTTCATTATCCTGATTTCTTTGTAGTTTCACATTCCCCCCAAGAGATGGTGGACTCTGCTTCTATGAATCCTACCATAGCAACCTGCTCAATGCTAGAGTCATTCAAGGCACAATAAATACTTGTCACCTGAGTTGGAAGGGGGTAGCTCTTCGTGGGTTAACATCATCTTAGAAAAATAACTCCAGATCCCTTGAAAAGCAGTTCTTGTGCTTTTCTTGGATTGGAGCCAAGATGGGGGATTTGACACTTTCTACTTTAACTTCCCCATTAAAGAACTAAAATTTCAGCATTTAAAGTAGAAATCAAAATCATCCCATCAGTATTTCTCATTGCCATCATGTTGTTTACACTCTTCGTCCACCGGGAAACATGAACTCGGTAACACCGTTTAGCCACAGCTCCCGGTTTCTCTTTTCTTGCCTGTGCATGGGGTCAGTTTTATACTTGGGTTGGCTTTTATGTCAGAGAGTGGGCAGGCACAAGGAAAGCTAGCTGGACCCACCATCCAGAAACATGCTTTCAATACTAAGGGCATACACCATCGGCTAACGGTGAAGTCTCCCTTTCCGTACACCTTCCTTGGTCTCGGAAGCACTGCTCTTCTCAAAGGAGAAATAAATAAGTAAATAAACTCAAATATAAGCTACCATCAGGGGGATAAAGTAGATCGGAGATAGCTGGAAAAGGGATTACGCAGTGCAACAGGACAAAATAACCCACAGCACCAAAAGCCAGAGCTGCCAGGGATCAGTTACCACTGAGCCCGTAATGATCTTCTCACATCAAAAGCCCTTTCAAGAGATAGCGACATACCTGCCCCACAAAGACTCTCAAACCAGAGGATAATGTAATCATCAATACAATATCCTTTCTCTTTTGTGAGCGCTTTCGAGAAAGCCCCGCCATTTAGTGACTCCGGTATTGAGTGTCATTTTACACGATACCTCGAAACCGTACGCAGTCTTAGTCCTGAAATGTGAAGTATTTGCTGCCATGGTGGATACACCTGGCATGTCTGGTTGCTGGCAGAATAAATCTGTGATTTTGCATTTCACTTGCTCTCTCGCTTCTTGCCTGGCTGAGTAAGTTGCAAATCAGTTGAACTCACCCTTCTTTTCAGCTTTGTTTCAGGGCCTGGAATTTGTTTGTGCTTTATCTCCCCCTACCTCTTAATAAAAAGAGTAAACCAGTCTTGCCTGTGAGAGTATTGACGGCGGCAAGAATGCGGGATTGTGTTGCAAAGAAGCTGGCCTGTAATGTTATCACTCAGCGGGACTGAGTCCCATCAGAAGGCACATGGTGTGCCATGACGTAGCTGGTCTTCCACCACAAAAGCAGACTTTTCTCTGTGAATTAGACAAACCACACAAAAGGCAACAATAGCTAGCATAAACACCATTTAATACTATTCACAGCCTATTGAAGGGATGGGCGTTGACGAAGAATTGCAGCAAAGCCGGGACATTGTAGTCAGATGAAAAGACGCCTACTGAACAGGAAGCATCATATGAGCAGGCTGACAGTAACCGTATAACGGCGGGATTGTGGGGCTGGCATTTACCCCAAGGGTCCTTACAGTCAGAGAAATAAAGAGAAATTAAAGCATAAGGAATCCTCTTTGTGAGCACTTACGGCCCATGAAGCAACACAAGAAGCGGGACGATTCTCTTTTCAAGACTCCTCTGTGCTTCGGGTCATTATGAAAAGGAAACATTTGAGGTGTGCTTACTTATAGGATTCTCTGTCATCCACTGGGAAAACTCATCTACAGAAACAGAGGACATTTTCATGGCAGAATGCATAGTAGTATAAGCCTTCGCCCCATTTTAGGGCAGGAAGCCCTCACTTCAGCTGGATTAGTCAAGCCGTTCAGCATTTCTGACAGTGTTTTCTAGGGGCATGAGGTGTCCAAGATAAGACACCCCTCCTTGGGTGCATAAAGAACAAATAATTCAATAAACTCTTGAAAATATAATGCCGACCTTTAAAATATTTGTCCCTCTGTCTAACAGAAACTAATTTATATGGATGGTGTTAAGGAGGAATTTAAAGTACTTTAATTTGGAAGCAAATCTTTAATGATAATCATTCTTTGATGTGTACTAAGCACTTTTTTGAAAGACTCAATAAATGTACAAAATACATGAAAGAAGATTAGTGAGAAATGTACAAGGAGATCTTATGAGCTAGAAAGAACCCTGGAAAGTTCTGGAATGTCATTTCACTGAGTGAGAAGAAATGAGAGCCAGGGATTAAGTGACCAATCACAGACACATAGTGACTTGGTTACACCCAGGCCTCCCGACTCTCTGTCCCTGTGCATTTTGCTATTTTGAATGTAGGAATATTGTTACATTTTTAATTTAGAAATAATTTCAGTGAGAAACAACTTTTTGATTTACTTATTTGTTTAACCTTGAGCATGTGCTTAATAGCCATGTGCCTCAGTTTTACTAACTGTACAATGGGGTTCCTCTGCCTTCAAGGTTAAGAAGTAAATGAATGAGTGTATGTAAATGATGGAGGAATAGGGTGTGGCCTGACCTGGCTGGGAGGATGAACACGACTTTGGGGGAATGGCCTTGACCTGACCTCAGCCTGGGGCGTGGAATTCCAGTCAACCCTCTTCTTGCAGGATCCAAAAACTCTCATGAGAACAGAATCCAGATAAATACGAATGGCGCCACGAGCTCTGCCCCTTTTTTCTTCCTACGGCGCCTCCAGGGAAGGACCTCTCCCTGCTCTCTCCTGTGGAAGACGGTATCTGCATACCCAGCTCCAAGGCTACCGTGCCTTTTAGGCCCAGTGCACATTTTGCTGTTTCTGTCATTAGGCTCAAGTTTCCTTTTCTTCTTTTCTCTATAATTTTAGGGAGCATTTTTTTTTTTGGGGGTGCCAAGGATCGAACTCAGGACCTTGTGCTCACAAGGCAAGCACTGTAACCACTGAGCTAAATCTCCAGCCCCTTCTCTATAATTTTAAATAAAACTTTAGAACTACTTTTTGTCCCCCTCATTCAATTCTTTGTTTGAGGAGGGGAAGAACCCAGGAATATCGGAACCTACCCGATAACATAAATGTTTGCTGCTATTGTTTGCTTATAAAGGAGCAGAGAGCTTTATATTCTGGGGTTGGCAGGGACCATCTGGCTTATTCAGACCAGCAGCTCTGCAACAGGTGAGGGGTCTGAGAGATGGGATATTGATGAGACCAGGTCTTTTACTGCAAACCAGAGCTTCTTTGCTAAGAGATGACAGTGACCCTCAAAATCTCCTAAAACCTAGAAAAGTATTCTCTAAGAGCAGTGGAACAAGGTCTTCTATCTTGCCAAATACAGCTGCAGTAGAAGTTGGCTATGTACACCAAATTCTCTTTTCTTCAGAGTGGTGGTTCTCAAATTTTAGTGTGGAAAGAAAGAAAGGAGAGAGACAGAGAGAAAATTGCAGTCAGACATGGTGGGACACACTTTTAATCCCCACACTCTGGGAAGCTGAGGCAGGAGGATCCTAAATTAGAGCCCAGCCTAGGAAATTTAGCAATTTCACAAGATTCTGTCTCAAAATAGAAAATTTTTAAAAATGCTGGGGATATAGCTTAGTGTGAAGGCCCCAAGTTCAATCCTCAGTGTTGCAAAAAGAAAAAGAAAAAAATTTAATTAAAAATAAAATGAAGTTTGGAGAGATCTTCTCCCAACATATTCTAATTCCATAGGGCTTATGAGGTGGGCTTCCAATCCCGTCAGGCCCTAACAATCTCTTTTCTCCCCAACACATGACTGAGGCTGGATTTCTGCAGGTCATCGAGGATCCTGGCGCTGGAGTCCTAGGGCTATCTCAGAGCTGGCTCCCCTGGGAGTAGCCCACAGGGCACAGCACTGAACGCAGAGAGCTCTTTCTTCTAGTGCTCACTCCCTGGGATTCCCTACGACTGACTTTCATGGTTCTCTCATCAGCACTCTTTAAAGTCTGCAAGAGCCCCGAAGATGGGGTTCCCGAAGAGACTGCCACATCCCCTTCCCATCTTCCTCTTCACACTTTCCCCATGAACCTCAGGCCTCCATTTTTCATTTCTCAAACACTCCCCAAAACAACATATACTTTTTTGTTGTCATTGTTGTTTTGCTTGGTGGTACTGGGAATTGAATCCACAGCCAACACACTGAACTGTGCCCCATCTCTTTTTAATTTTTATTTCGAGACAGAGTCTCACTAGGTTGCTTATTTAGTGCTTGTCCAGTCTTCCCTCCCAGCGTCTGTCCGGTTCCTTATTTCCGCAGGGAGATCACACCAGTGCCTCCAGCTGAGAAATGCCAAAGCAGATTGAGCATGGACCACCCCACCCGCCGTCTGTGTAGCGCTGGGCATGGTGCTCACAGCTGTTAAGTGTGCATTAAGTGTGCATTTATTTAGCAATAAAAAGGAAGAGTACAGATACATTCTATAACATTGATGAGCCTCAAAAACAGGATGGTAAGTGGCAGAAACTAAATGTAAAAGACTACACACACACTGCACTATGACATTTGTGTGAAATGGCCCCCAAGGGAAATTCAGAGATAAAAGGCCAGTGAATGGTTGCCAGGGGCTTAGCGGGCAGGAACAGGGACCCTTTTGGAGTGATGGGAATGTTCTACAACCAGATGCTGCTAATGTTTGCACAACTCTGAGTTATCAGAAATCATTGAATGGTACACTGAGAATTGGTGAGTTTTGCAGTAAGGAAATTATACCTGATTCTTTAAATGACTATTACTGTGATAATTTTATATGCTGTACAATGCTCGTACCTGAGGTTACCCTGTTAATAGTATTACTCACTATCTAAAATAAAATATGGTAGCCCCAGAAAGAGGACACAAGCTTACTCTTCGAGAGTGAAAACACAAGACTTGGAGCACAGCGGACTGGCCCAAGGAGCACAGAAGGCAGTCAAGTGTATGAATGACTGTGTCACGTATCTGAAGCTATCGCCTCATCACTGAGGTTTATACTTCTGTCTTTTATGCGTTTGGTTTGTACAGTTAAACCCTACTGCATGTGACCAACCCTGGGCCTTCTAGCAAGATTTATTCAGTTTGCCAAAAATATTTTTAGAGCCTACACAAAAGTAAACAGTTCTTTTTAAAATCATTGTAATTTCTCAATTAGACTTTAAAACACCCCATTCTACCCAGAATTTGGATAATCATCTAAGTCAGAAATAATAACAGACAATAAATGTGACTATTATTTTCCATATTTTTGTTCAATGTTTATTTCTATATTTCTGCATTGTAATATGAAAGGCCACTAACACCCTAAATCAGAAATAATTTTAACCTTGTAATGTTTGAGATCAACTCAGTGAACTGAATATAATTATACACAGGACATAAGGGATTAATTTTAAATACGACTGAAAAAAATCATTGTCTAAAACACATATAGACAATAGTTGTCCACAATAGCTATTTAAAGATTAATGAACTACTTCAGGCAACATTTTAATGAATCTAAGTTTTAAATCCTTCCTTGGTTTGGTCTTGGTATTTAAATAATCATTGACTACAAAATGTTGCTTGAGTTCAGCCTCCTCATTGGCTTGCATTAGACATGCAGGTTTTCATTTGGGAGGCTAACTCCCCCCATCTTTGGTTATAAACCGTCGTAGCATCATGCCCACAGAGCCGCCCAGTCGCTAGAGCTGGCGCCTTCTCCTTTACCAGCGTCTCTTAACAGAGGCAAAACCCACAGGGCACATCCCTCAACAGGGCATATTTTCTTTCTCCCTGGCTGTGCTGAGGAAGGAATTCTTTCGCTGAGGCAGAGGAGCAGGCACCCTCCTCGGGGAGTCCATCACAACGGCGGCCTCCAGATGGGCAGAGCTGGCAGCTTCCTTGTGGCCCGTGTGAACTGTGTGATCTCATGGCTCTTTGAGCCTGGGGACAGCACTGAGGGGCTTTATTTGCACTGCACCTGCCTTGTAAGCAACAGCATTGATTTCTGCTCAGTGAGGAGAAGTATTCACTGAGTATGCTGCCTCTTACTTCACCCAGGAGGCAGGGTCTAGGAGTTTGTTTCTCCTACTGGCGGTGGAACTTTCATCTCATCTTTATTTTCCAGGGCTTTTTTGTGTGTGTGTGTGCTGGGAATTGATCTCAGGGCCTTGTGCTTGCGAGACAGCACTCTAACCACTGAGCTAAATCCCCAGCCATCATTGTATTTATTTTTGTAAGACATTGCACAGATCAGAAAGCCACGCTCAGCCTCTGGTTCTGGATCTATAAAGAATAATGTGACACAATAGGTCATTATTTAGAAATAACAATAATAATGTATTATTAGCCTGTTTCTCCCAATGGCTCAAAGGAAATTTCTTATAACAAAAGAAGCAAATCAAAGGCGCTTTAAAATGACACTTTCTCCTCTGTTCTTTACCAGAACTTTCCTTTCCTTGGGGGGAAAAGCAATGAGTTCATGAGAACACATGGTATTAATTACCCACAGAACCACAAAGCAGGGGGGATTTGTGGGATCAGCTCACCCTTGACGTTTAAGTTCCAACCTTCCCTCGTGGCTAGTTTTTCATTCAATCTGTAAAGATCTCTTGTGAGAGGATCTTCCCAAACTCACTTGATACAGTATCTCAAGACCAATGTTCCCAATTTTGTCCCACCTTTGCCCTCGAATTTGCTTCCTGCTATAGTTTGGATGTTGAATGTCCCCCAAAGGCCCATGCATTAAAGGTAGGGCCGCCAAGGTGGCACTGTTCGCAATGTGGGGTCTCATGGGAGGTTCTTCGGTCTTTGGGACTGTGCCTCCAAAGGGGATGATGGGACCCTAGTTTCTTCCTCTTCTTCTCTTTTGCTTACTGTCTTTGAGGGGGGTGGTTCTGCTCCCCATATCCTCCTATCATGATACGCTGCCTTGCCACAGGCCCAGAGCAATTGGTCATGGTCTGAAACCTCCTAAATTGTGAGCTAAACCTAATGTTTTCTCCTTAGACAATGACAATGTCAAGTCATAGTAGGGAAATGCTTCCCCAATTAGTCCAAACAAAGTTGGATTTCTTCTGGTGATTCTCTGCTAGTGGACCATCCCTTCAACCTCTGCCTCCCCCATTACATCTCACACTTGGACACAGCCAACACATCTCTCTGTGGCAATGGAATTCCAAGTTACTAGTGTTGTGGATAATTGTTCTTTGCTTATTGTAAAATTGTAGGAGTTAAGAATGAAAATGAATGTTAGAGATGATTCACTACAACCTCTATCCTGTTCAGGAATCTATTTGCATATTCCCCACAGCTCCAAACCTTATTTCAATAAGGATGGGTTGTATCAGAGGACAAAGTGGTCCATGGTAAAGCAACTTATATGATAAATAATTAAAATAAAATTAAAATACCCCTCCTTGAGCAAAGCTTGCCTCCCAGTAACTTCCATTAGGTCTCAAAGGGCCTTTCTAGAGAGATACAGAATAAACTGGAGCCTCTTTCTCGTAGGAGAACTTCAGACGCTTAGCATTTTTTATTTCTTCTCCTCCCTCTTTCCTAACATCAACCTCATAAGTAGGCACTCTGATTTCCACTCACTTAACCACAGATTCGAGGACTCCACTGCACTTCGCTCCTTTAATATTGTCCTGCTTCTTTTTGCATTTACTATATAAATCCCAAAAATCATAGCTAAAAAGCTATGTGTATAACTTGAGCATGAGTGATAAAATAGAAATAATTCCAATAAAGTTAAAAAAGAAATCTCCACTTGAGAAGTAGGAACTCTACAACAAATTACATCATTTTTGTCTCCAAAATGTGATATGCCCCAAATATCCTTTCAGGTACAGGAAGGAAAAATATAGCTCTTTCTGTTATTGTTTTCAACTAAAAGTTAAGAAAGGTCTTAAGCTTTACTAATATTTGCTATAGGAAATGCTATGTTTCTACTTTCTGAAAATAAACACGTTTAGGTGGGAGTGTGCATGCTCAGATTTCCTGAATTATAAAGACGCACTATTAAAAATATCTAGAATTCTGTCCCCCAGTCTAAAATATGTTGAATAGCTATTAATTCACTAATCTAAGTTGCAGATTTTTGTAAGATTATATCAATAAAAAAGGAAACGTATTATTGTATTTTAAGCTGTATTAACTGTCTTGATTAAACCAAATAGAAATAGTTTGTCTAGACCGCCCCGAAATGAAACAAATGGAAGCAAAATTTACTTACTTGGCTCATAAAACAAAAAAGGTGCATTTGAATACTAGTTTAATCTAGTTAGAAATCATTGGTTTTCTGTTTTAATGTGGTCAACGCGATTTTAAGTCATCTTGAGTCAAGATGATGTATTTTCTTAGACTATCGATAATTACTCAGAAATCACGTACCCATTCTGCAGCAAGGGTGCACACAGCATATGTAGACTGTGTATGTCCAGGGACTCAGCTCAGTGTACAGTCAGAATATTGTAATCCATGCCAGGGGATTTTTTCGTGATCTTGAAGTACTAATGTTTTTTACTATTATCTGTCTTAAAACAGGGACAGTGGCATGAAGTAACATCTGATTTGAAAGAAAGAAGTAACAAAAAATAAAAATGTAGGAAATAAGGGAATGAATTTAAGAAGTCTAAGATAGAGGCCTTATGGAGAGATGAGCCGGCTACAGTTATTTGAAAAACACTTATATTCTCAATTTGCTGGAGATATTTATGCATCACAGTGGCAATAATATTGTAGCAAATTATTCTCAAAATGGGGCAGGTGACTGTAATATGAAGGAAAAATAAATGCTCAGAATCATATTATTTAACTATTCTGTGGATTTGCACCACATCTTAAAGAGTCACACACGTGCACACACACATACACACAATACACACATGCTAACATAAGAAGCCAAAAAACTGAATCAGTTTTTCTGGGATTTTGTAAAGACAGACCAAAATTATTGGACCCGAAGAGGAAGGGGTGACACTGCCTCTATTTTATATACACAGTATTTTACTTAATGATCAGCAACTTCCTTTTTGTGTATGATTCCATAAACTGTACTGCTTCTCTATTCATTTTCCTTTGACTCCTTTTGTCGGTGGGAAGAAGCAATATTCAGGGTCTTGGTGAGCTTCACCATCCTCCTTTTTCCACATTACCCTGTAAGTCTGAGTAACAAACATTACCCAGCGCCGATGTGACTGCCGCCCGGAAATTCTTTGAAGAAGCTGCCTGCTTTGAATCCTAACTAGAAAAACCAAAAGACTCCCTCTCAGACTCTAAGCGAAGATGAATAACATAAATGGCCTTCTCCCTTGGAAAAAAAAAATCTAATTATATGTGTATAGATTTTTTAAAGGTTGGCACTGAATACTCAAATATATATATATATTAAAATCATATTTACCTTCAATAGGAAAATCGAAAGGGAAATGATATTCTGAGATGAGACAAAAGGCCAATTCTGAAACTCTGGAGATGGTGACAGTTACAAAACGCAGGCATGTGATGAGAGCGTATGTGTAAAATGCTGACAGCATCCCCATGTGATGGGCAGGGAGAATCCCAAACCCCAAAGCCATCGTCCTTTCCCTAGTCCTTGCCGAGTGTCTTCTCAGGATGTGGGTGATCCTCTTCTCATCATGTGTTCATATAAAATCTTTTCAACATGAGGATTTCATTGTTAATGGTGGCTATGGATTTGCTATAAATCTGTACCACAAACTTCAACAATTGTCAATGCATTATCATTAATCAAATTAATATAAATAATATAAGATGGCAATACAGTGTACTAAGAACATGAATCTTGAACTCAAAAAGATTTGGCTTCAAACCCATGGTCCATTATTACTATCTGTGTGTAAATTATTTAAACATTCTCGGGTTCAATTTTGTATCCATAAAATGGAGTACACAGTCATACTTACATATTATACAAACCCAAAGAGAGGTTTGTATTCCATATGAAAATGTATATAAAAGTCACGTACCTGGCAGTGGATCGTTGCTATTAGCACTGTCATAAATTCATAGCTATTGTTTAACACTGAGGTTAAGATAACAAGGAAAATATCTCCTATTCAAACTATAATGAGTTGCTAGTTTTATATTCTGAACAAATGTGTTATATGTATCTTATCAAAACTCCTGATCAGTTGCACATTTGAAATTTGTTTGTAAATATTCCTCGTGTTGTTATTTTTGAAGAATTTCAAATGAAAAATGGTGTCTTCGATAATATCAAGGATTCCACTTATGAGCACATGTTGCTTTCAGCACCTGCTCTGGTCCCATATGGGTCTATTACCCTCATTTTCAAAATGTGGTACAAAAGTAGTGAACTCATATCCTGAATATTTTATAGTTTAACCTGTTCTCATTCAAGTTGTAAGTCTATTGGATGCCTGCATAACTTTTTCACTACCCAGAGAAATCATTATTGATTCAAGCCCCAAGTCTATGAGATTTTATAAATATAGGTCCCAGCAAAGCAGTTCTTGAATTTAAATATTAGAGGCATAAAGACAAGAAAACATTTTGCCGCAAACTATGAAAACAAATACCTTCACTGTGGAGGCTCCACATTTATTAAGGCAGCAAGAACATGGCAACAAGAAAAAGGATTTGTGAACATGCGCAGTAGGCATTTGCACAGTGCTGAAATAACATTTTTGATGCTGGTATTTCGATACTTGTTCTTGCTGTGTAACAAGTTACACCAAAATTTAGCCACTTAACAACACACATCTTACAGTTTCTGTAGGCAGAAAGCTGGGAGCAGCCTGGGTGGGTGGTTGTGACTTGAGGTCCCCCTGGAGGTGGAGCTACGCTTTTGAGCAGGGCAGCAGGCACATCACAGAGCATGACAGGGAAGAAAGAGCTCGTCTTCCAAGCTCACTCCTTAGCAGGGATTTCAGCCTTCTGCCTTTGAGAGTCTCCACAGGTGGCCTGAAATGTCTTCATGACATTGCAGTTTCTTGTGGGGTATTAGACAGGACTTCCATTTCTTGCCATGCGGGCTTCTCCATACAGCCACTGTCTTCCCCTACAGGAGAGAGAGAGAGAAAGAGAGAGAGAGAGAGAGAGAGAGAGAGAGAGAGAGAGAGAGAGCGCCTAAAGCCGGTCTTTCGTAAGCACTACTTCCGTGTATTCTGTTAATAACACAGTCAACTCAGGTAGAGTGTTGGGGGAATGACACAGGATAGAAGACCAGGATGTGGAGTTCTTATGAGTCATCTTGAAGTCTGGCTGCTCACAGCTGTAGACAGCAGAATGGGCCTCTCCTCTGTTTTCAAGGCTGCAAGATGCTGAGGGGTTGCTCTGACTAGGAGAAGGCGGTTAGGATCATGGCTATGGGAAGAGTCTTAGAGAAAAATCAAGTGGAAAGATTTACCCACGGATACTTAACTGTGAAGATCATGGAGATACATATTATCTCTATAGAAAAAGCATTTTGTTCCTCTGACTTTTCTAGATGGGATGGAAGAATCTGCAATTTGGAGAACTCTACATTCATCTGATGGCTTTTCTATGTGAAATGAAAAGATGATTTGAGGAACTCAATTTTCACCTAGGTTACCGCCGTCTCTGAAAATAGTTTGTTGGCAAAATCTATTCAGGTGCTAATTTTCAAGAAAAGTATCTTTGATCACAGACTTTCAGAGGTGGAAGTGATGACCGAGAGCCAGGTTTTCTAGATGAGAAAAGGGTAACTGCTTTCCCCAGGGAACACTCAGAGACACAGTAAAGTCTGCAACAAAGTCCCAAATGGACAGTATTTATACTTCCGTTTTACCCAGGGACAGCTCAGGGTAAGGATTTGCCAGCATGCCTCATGAGACTTATATTTTAATTCATTTGACACTTAGAGAGATATCCCCCTGGCCAAGAAAGATGCGATCGGAGAGGACTTGGTTCCTGTGTCCCAGGAGCTCCGCAAGTGGAAAGTCAGGACCAATTGGGCGACTGGAGCTCAACACATCTGGTGGGGAAGAGTTGGGGCTAACAGTGTCTAGAATGTGATCATTGGTGTTTTATTGATATCTGTGAAAATAGAGGGTCAATTATGAGGCTATTGTTTCTGTTTTTTAGGTTTGACAAAGCTGGGGACTTATAACTAGAAAGAGCGTATTGAGGAAATACCACAAACCCTGATATACTGGCTTTCCACCAGAGTTTAGATATTTGAGGGCTGAACTATTAATGATATTTAAAACCAAAATGATCTGAGGGTTCTCAAACTTTCACTGTTACCTGTATCTTCACTCATTAAGCAAGTAATCGTTGTCCATTATGTGCCAAGCACCAGTCATAAGCAGTAAATAAATAACTCCCACGAGTCCCCACGCAAGCTTCATGAGGCTCACAACCCATTCATCACCTTTGCTCTACAGAAATTGCCACTGCTCCTTCTGTGTCACCAGTAGCTTTATTTTCTAGTTCTACCTGCCATGATTGTCTCCAGTGCCACAGGGAAGCATAGACTTCAAAATTTAACAAAACAACCTCTGGCCTCAAAAGGTGAAAAAAATTAACGAAAGCGTTTGGTGCTGTCATGTGGGATCCAGCAGAGCCACCCTTCCTTGCAGGAAGCCCTTTGGGGTCTGTTTCCTTAACAGAAAAATGTACTTTGAGACATTACTCAACCTAGCAGTGCCCTGGAATGAACTCTCCTCTCCAGAGTCCATGATGAGCACTTTTTCTCTCTTGCCTGGGCCACGAGAGACTGCCTGGCTCGGAAGGGAAACACAGGTCACCTGAAGAAGGTAAAAGCTTCTTGTTCCTGGTATAGTTCTCTGGGACACTCGCTTTTCCCAGGGACTGGCTTGTTAACGATCGAACAAACTAAATGCCAATCAGGAGTGAGCCATTTGTCTTCCATGAATACTTCCATTTCTTGTGACCTAGAGCCCTCCATTCCCATCTATTTAGGGAGAATTGGAGGACAATGGATGGAAGGCATTTATATTTCCCCCTGCACCTCCTGGAGGGCTCACATTTTTCAGGAGAAGGTGACATCAGTGTGAAAGTTGCCCTTCTTAAGCCTTCAGAAACATGTCCCCCTATTTAGAGATTAGATTATCCTTCTTCCATTGTTTTCCATTAGATTTCGTTTCCTTTCTCCTTTTTAGGGAAGGCCAGCTCACTATTTTCAAAAGGTGATGGACCATGTCAGGATTTAGAAAGTGAAAGGAAAGAGATTGGTTTGGATTTTCCCCTTCTCTTTGTGAGCTCAAAAGCTCAATAAACTTAGAATGGTGACTGCAGGTAGAGGGTAGAGGAAAGCTTTTGTACCCTTGGAAAACCTAGGTTTCAGTTGGATTACAGAGGTAGTCAGGAGATAGGGGGAAAGAGTTCAAATAGCACTTTAACTATTTTCCATGTCAATGGATATGTATCAACCACATTCCATTGCTCTAAGAATCAGCATGCTTACATATTGATAAAAAAATTTTTAGAGAACACAATGCAAGTTATCAAAAAATTGGATGAGTTTGTTGTAATGAAGACAGGACTGGATATAGTTTATATTCAAGTTTATGGATTTTTCTGAATGCCGAATAAATTGTCAAAATGGTACTAAAACTCCATGTGAAAGAGTCAGTCTAAACTCTGTTAATCTGCCTGATACATCTTTTTTGTGCTTTTTAAAGACTCAAAGCAAAAATTTTCAGCTCATTCCAGCACTACTAAAGAGATCCACTGGAACTCGATTATGTTCCTTTATGGTGTGAGTCTAATGTCACCTTACTTTAGAGTGATTTACAAATAACTCAGCATACAGTATCTCTAAGGAAGGAAATAAAATCAAACGTGCAATTCTCATTGTGGTTTGTACAGCACTTAAGAATTTCTATAGTCTATATTTACAATATGAAACTCAGTAGCACCCACCAGTCAATATTTATGAACACAGATGCCTCCCCAGTTTCTTTACCCAATTAATATGTACCAGAAAAGCTAAGTTCCCAGTCACCACTCATGGGTTAAAATATGAATTTTTATTAAAATTCTCCAGTTTCAACCGGTTGGCCTTTTAGAGAAGTTGGGTTTTTGTAAGGGACGCTGCCAATCAGAGAGTTAATAAACTCGAATCTACATCCAGCTGTGAACATCATTCACCTTTTTCACAAAGTTATTTTACACTCTTCATTTCTGAGTTCTTAGCCTTGGGCTCCCTTTCTCCTACAGGCGAGTTGTGCATATCAGAAATAATTGAGAAAAAAATGAAAGTTATCATGGGAATTAGAACTGAAGACAATGTGTCTCACTGAGGTTGATTGAGGAACAACTGGATGACGCACGGTACTGCTGCTTGTTTGTTGTGAAGCTCCAATGTAGAAAACACACGCCCTGTAATAATCTATCACCAGATAAATAGTCACCGCTGCCCAGCACCCTTTCTCTTCATGACTTTTTGTTTGGGTCCACACATGCATCAAGGGAGGATAAGTTAATTAACGATGCATAATTACCAAATTCTCCAAACACATGCAGACTTTACAGAGTATATAAGCTCTTCACTGATGGCGAACCTTTTAGAGCTTTTGGTGATAACAAACAGCTGGCCATGCCATGCGTGCCACAGGTTCACAGCCACTGGTCCAGATGACTGAGAGACATCATCTATTGTAAAACCTATTCCCACAGCAGGAATAAGTGAATTCCAATTCAAATGACGCAGCCATAATATGTTGTCTAAGGTGAAGTATTATAACTTTCCTTATTGCGAAATAGAACAATGCTCCTGATATAGGATACTCAACAGAACTGTATTAACCACCATTGCACATTTAGGTACCAAAATTAGCAGACTCAGAGCACTGAGGATTTATATAACTTAAAATTTTGTGATTGGGTATTTTTATTTAGCTAGACATATGAATTTGATTAAATGTACAAGAATACTTTCTCCCAATACCCAAAGAACAGTATCTGCATTTAAAAAATTATCACAGCTTGCAAAATAATTGCAGCCACTGGGGTGGATTTCTCTAACAATGTCCCTCATTCGCTTCTCTCCACTGCTTCTCTAATGACAGCACATTCTCCCTTCAAAGTTTCCCCATTTATCGCTTTCTATAACTCACATCTTCCTATAGAAGCAAGTTTGTTGGCTCATTAATACAGAACTTACAGAGAGGGTTCACTACTATTGATCTAATTAAAGCGTTTTTGAGTCAGGACAACAATAATAATGGGATTAATTATTGTAATTTGTGCAGCCTAAGTATATACGCAAATAGGCAATCTTTATTTTTCAATATCGCCGGCCGAAAATGAATTTCAGACATTAAGACCTGGGAGAGTCGGGAGCTACAGCTGCTGGGTGAGCGCCCCTCCCTGGGTTCCGGCCAGCAGCCCCGACATCCCAGCACAAAGTAATCACAGATCACAGCATTTAATCACTGAAAACAAGCACTCCAGAGGACAGCGGTGTCAATATCCCACTCTCTCATTATCTGTTTGGATTGCACATCCACACTGTCAGATAAACAGAGTGGAAAATTAAGATTAAAAATATGGTAATTTCATTTCAGGCAGCAGGCACCACTCACTGCCCCTATTATGCTATTGATTACCTCTGAATTCAATTTTTCTTTCAATGCAAACTTTAATCTGTTTGCTACCCAGCAATTCAACTCCCCAAGGGCTATTTGAGAGTAAGTAACCATTTAATCTGATGCTAACTGAAAAATCACCGTCCTTAATGAATTGTGTAAATCATTCAGCTCTAAAGCACCTTTGACTTCTATTTCATTTTTTATTTTCCACTCAATATAGGAAAGGATCGGCGTGTGAATAATTACAAAGTAGCAAGTATTTTTACATAGAGCAAATATGATAAAAACCCTATTATAGCGGGGCATGTGTAATGAACAGTACTTTTTAATTTCAAAATAGCTATTCATTAAAAAAGAATGGAAGATTAAAAAGAGAGGCTCAAAGCTCAAGGTAAAAGTTGATAGACATTGTAATTACATGGTTAATTTCAAAGATTTATATGCT
The DNA here is from genome assembly GCA_004026905.1 of Hystrix cristata. Taxonomy (NCBI): domain Eukaryota; kingdom Metazoa; phylum Chordata; class Mammalia; order Rodentia; family Hystricidae; genus Hystrix; species Hystrix cristata. The sequence continues at coordinate 23,230 of PVJO010019552.1, forward strand.
GTTATGATTTAAAAGGAATTTTTATGACCTGACATTTTCATTTGAGAAGATTTTTTATTTAAAATTAATCTTCGAGCTCCTATTCTTAATTATTTCTTGGCAAGCGATAAATGGGAATACAAAAAAATGCCCTATATCAAATTTTAAGCAGAATAAATGCATGCGAATTTTCCAACAGCAATAAAGTGGTTTTTACTTATTTGAATGACTTTACATTGAAATCCCCGGTCGAAGGAGTTTGCGGGAAAGAGCTGGAAATTATTGGCCCATTTAAGGAAGAAGCAATTTTGCTGCAATGCAGCGTTTATGACACTTGAAAGTATCAGGTTGGAGAGAGGGGTTTGCTCGGGCGATCTGATCGTCTTTCGGGTCGGCGTTGGCTTTCAACAGGTCCCCCGCCCCTAGCCCCGGACGCGGGACTCCCGCGCGCCGGCTGCGGCCTGGCTGGGGCGGACGCCCGCGAGGGGCGCAGCTCGGCCTCCCCGGCGCGCGTCCGGCGGGGCCGCGCGGCTGAGACGCGGGGCGCCGGGGCGGCGGGCGCTCTGTCATTTGGCCGCTCCCTGCAGACTGATGACACTGCGCTTCCCCGGCTCGAGCCGCACAAAGTGCAGGGCCGCGGGGCCGACGTGGCGGGGCGCCTAATTAGCCGGCCGCGGCAGCCGAAGGGTCCCCAGCGCCGCAGCCCCGCCCGGCTCCCGCCTCCCCCGGCCAGCCTCGGCCTCCCGGCGCGCGATCGGGCTGCAAACCCAGCCAGCCCCGAAGTTGGGGGCGAAGGCCGCGGCATTTCCTGCCGGCCTTCTGGCGCTTCCGCGCTCCGCGGGGACTGGGGCGACTCTGCAGGCCCGCTGGTCCCATCCTCACCTCCTCCCAGCTCCTCCGCACGGTCGGGGCAGCTCCCTGAATCCCGAGTCCCGTCCCAGCACTGCGGCCCTCCCTCTGCCTGCATGGGGTTGGAGTGGGAGAGCCGGGGTTTGGGGGTTCTCTACAGTAGGGTGCAGCCGTTGGAGAGCTAGGAGTGGGCAGCCAGTTGAATCTCCGGATCTCAAGAGGAGCGAAGTTGCCGGTAGCCAGGGCAAAGCGGGGACCGTCCCCCCCACCGGGAACGCCCCGTGCCGGGCCCAGCAACTAGAGGGCGCGCGGGGACGCGGCGCGGGAGGCGCAGGGTGCGCGCGGCGCGCTGCTGTTAACCGTCAGACCCGGCTTGGTAATTCCCCTCGCGTGGCTCCCCGTCGCCCCCTCTCCGCGCCGGCTCCGTGCGGCGCCTTGCGCCCGAGGCGCGGCTCTGCAGACCGCTGCAGGCGCTGCGGGGCCGTCCGGCTGCAGCCTTCCGGCGCCCGGGAGCAGCCGCTCCGCTGCCCGGGCCAGGCCACGCGCAAACCGGGGCCCTGCGCGCTCTGCATTCTCGGACCCCAGATCTTCCCCCCCCGAACTTCCTTCTCAGCAGGTCACGTCCCCGGGAGTGGAAGGGAGAGAGGGAGAAATTACGGATAACCGCGAGCACCTAGGCAAAGGCGGTCATCGCAGCTCTGTTAGCGATAAATAGCCTTTGCTGAAACTCCCGTGATTTAAGAAGAGTCTGCACAAAGCGCGGGTCCCAGGGAGTCGTCTTGAGTGGAATGTACAAAAGTCAGTTGTGCTGGCCAAAGACGGGTTGAAATTCTATCCTGCACTCAGCTCTTGTTCTGAATTTCTGAACCTGAGCTGGTGACGTTATTTCAGGTTAGCAAGAGTTCTGGGACGGGGGAGGGGCGGGGCCCGGGGCCGGGGTGGGTACCAACTTCTGCACCCACTTCCTCGCTTCACTGCTGAGGACAGCCCCTTCTAGCCCGCGGGACGATCGAGATCTCAAGTCAGAGCCCTTCCGTTTGCTCTGTGGATTTCCCCTGCCCAGAGGTGTTGAGAACTCTCTTGGCTTGTTTTAATTTTCTTTATACCAACATTAGCAAGGACTTGTTTCATCCATTAAATATGTATTGGGCACCAGACACCATGCTAGGCGGAACCCGTCCAGTTCGGGAAGGTTTGAGAAGTATTTCATTTTGTTGCAAGCAATGAGTAACTGCATAACAATACTTAATGTATTTTAAGTACGTGCATTACTTCTCCAACTGGCTGGAAAAGCTTCCTCAGAACTCATCTGAACTGTCCTGTCAATGACGGTTTAAAGACTGAATTCTACAAATTATCGAATACTAGGCACCGTCCAGCTGATCCTCAGCTCAATACTAAGAGTTCTGGCCCTTTGAATGTGGTATTTCAAAACTGTCACCCTTAATAGACTATCCTGCTGGGAATTCTGGTGAATTTTCATGTAGAACATATTTTGACTACACATTCGTTCCTATATTGCATGCTTACATTTTTAAAATCCTTTTACTTGCTTTTTCCAAAATTTCCAAAGGCCATAATCTCAGTGTGGGCCATGAGGCAGCACATTTTTCAATTTTAAAATATTGAATTATATGCAAACCTCAAAGGGGGAAAGAAAAGAAACAGCAATGCTTGTTCTGATCTTTGCTTTAAAAATGCCCGAATCAATTTATTTTTTTAGCTGTTGATTTTTAAAGTAACCCTTTCACCAGGAAGGACCGGGGATGTCGAGAAGCCGAGCCCATTAGGTTTGTATTTTCTCAATCTGAAAATGCATGCAAAATGGCACATTTTAAAATGCAGACCTATGACAGGGTATGTAAATGGAATATTTAATAAACACAAAGCCCCTTTAAAATAGTAACCAATAGTCTGACATGTCATATGAGAAAATCAAATGCAGGTTTGTGTTCATCCCTCTCACTTCCCTAATGTCCAGTGAATTGCACTGGTTTTAAATACTGAAGACATATTATCGGTACTGAAAAACAGAAGCCGACTTCCACTACCACATTGTATTTTCTTGATTTTTTTTCTTAAAGTACGTTGTATGCTTACAAAGCCATTTCTTCTGGTTTAGGTATCGAGTGGAAAGAATCAGGGCTCAGGTTATTAGAAATACTGAAATAATCAGTAAAGAGGTTGCTGCTGTTAGTCTAAGATTTAATTCCTTTACTAGTGAGTGTTCTCTTCTCTCTATCCGTCCAGGATACTTTAAAAACAACCATACATGTAAGTATAGATAACACAGAAATATTGCTTTCCCTTGATTTTTAAAAATCTAACAATGAGAAATAGCATCGAAGGAAGAGTTATTTCCGGCAAAATTTTCACACTTTTTTTTAGAAACAACCCAAATGGTTCTCCTGGTGATATACTTCTGAATCGAAAGCTGGTCTGACTGGCAACCTCCTGAACCAAGAAGCACATAGTGTGTCCACTGGGGAAGGACTGTGTCACCGAAATGACCAGAGAAGGAAGGGAGCCCATTGGAAGGGGCCTCTGTGGTGCAGAGGAGGGACGCACCAGAAACTCCGCAGCGGGAATCCGGGCATCGAAATTCTTGAGGGCAGCTTGCTGAATGCTCAAGTGTAGAGCAGCGATTCTGCCCTGGAAAAACCTGCAGAAAATTAAATGAGGGACCTATTCATTGTTAGTCTACATGAGAGAGTTATTTCAACCTTTGGGGGTGGGGGTGGGGAGGGAGGAAAACCCAGGAGAAATATATGAAAAGAAATATTTTTAAAGTCTGGGTATAAATTACAGGAATGCTGAATGAAAAGGATAGGGAAGAAAAAGACTTCAGGTGTTGGGAATCGTTTATTCATTCATTTGTTCAGCAAATGTTTATTGAGCACTTACTAGCTCCCAGAACTAATCAAGGCTTAAGGATACAGACTCTTCCAAGTGAAGCTGACATTGTGTTAGGTAAAAGTAATGCCATTAGTTGCCGTTGCTAGAAGAGAGGAAAAAAGAATTCATAATTTATTGCCAGGTGTTAACTTTTCGCTTTCCTTCAGGACTAGAGTGTCCCTCTGGCCAGTGGAATCAAAGAGATTCCAAATGGTGTTTTACCCATTAATTTATTCAAATTCAGGCCCTAAAAGCTATCCAAATTCATCCACTTTCACCAAGGGCAAGGAAAATTAATATTTTCAAGCACCTACTCAGAGGCTAGGGCTATCAGAAATAGCTCGTTTAATATACAAAATAGCATCCCATTGCTGGTATTATCGGCTCCTTACAGATGAGGAGACTAAAGCTCAGAGGCAATAGATTTCTTATTCAATACATATGGTGACTTGATAGAAAGTGTAGAGCTTGAATCTAAGTCAGTTTTCTCCCAAGTCTGTCCTCTTGCAGGGAGAGAATCTGTCAAGCTAATCTTACAACCATCAAGGATTTACATGATTGGAAGGTAGATCTGTTTACTGCTAGTTCTTAGGCTATTTTAAAAATAGCAATTTTTATAGTGAGAGAACACAAGAAAGGATGATCGTTTTGTTAATTTTAATGAAACTATTTCTACGTATCCTCTTCTTATTTTTTCCACTTGAATTAAGGTTACAGAAATTGTCTGGTAATAGTAATAATATTTCTCTCTGTGGACAACTTTTGTGGTGTGGTTCCTGTCTCAGATTCTCTGCCTGTGGGGCGAATTTGGGTTCTCAAACTAACACCTCTGATCCAGGCTGTGTGTGTTAGCCTACCATGTTAAAGACTGGGTTTCTTCTGACTAGGCACCTTTCCAAAAAAAGAACTCAATTGGAATGAGAACATCATCTGAATGACTTCCAGCTATTTACCAATTGCACCTTTTGTATAACTGCACAAAATTTACAAACTAAATTTTCTTTATAATCGCTTTCTGTAACTCTTAGAATTGTTAAACATTATGTGAATGTCAAAGAGCAACCTTGAGACAGAAGGAATTTTAGCAGTTCAATTACCAAACTCTAGAAAAATACAAATGAATCTTTGGAACTTGGGCAAATGTTGATGCAGGAAGATTCTCTCCTGAACCTTGATTGGTGGAGCAGGCAATGACGTCACAGCTTTCAGCAAATAAATGCTGAGCTCCTAGCCTACCACTTAGTTTCTCCTTAATGGCATTTCTATTGCATTTCTGCCCAGCCTGCCTGCTGAAGAATTTGTGTCCATAGAGAAAGTGACTTCGCAGGTTGGCTCTTTTCTCTGTAGCTGAGCCTTAGTTTAGCACATCACTGCATTTGTGCTTCCAAACCCAGTGTATTCCTTTCCTACTGGTCACCTGAGGCTAAAAATTTTCTGGCATCCTAGCAGTATGTTAGGGTGGATTCTGCAATTTAAAAGCACTTCCACAGATGGTCTCCCATTTTGGTTCTCATAACATTATTACAAAAGTGTCACGGAAGGGAGGCTGATGTTTTCTTCAATCTGCAAATGGAGAGCAGATGCACCTAAAATTCAGAGAGCTGTCATGCCCGTCCCAGAGTAAGACAGCCAGAGAGCGCAGGAGCCGCTGTCTGTCCAGCCTGCGTCTGCGGAGAAACCAGCAGTGGCTCCTCCCTGAGCTGCTAGAGCCTCCACCAAAACTTTCAGGATCTGCTCAGACATATAAATAATGGCAATATCAAGCTTTATGAACTGAAAGAGAAAAACATTCCACTCTCCACTTCCCCTGAGGCCTTCTCAAGGAAACTTTCATTCTTCTGCCATCTTTTATTCCTGGCAAGATGGCCCGATGTATCCTCTCCGCCTGATGGAACTGTGTTTAATCTCCTGCTTTTACTCTCTGGGCTATTTCAGGTTCATGTTCAAAAGCTATTCAGCTACTGGTCTCATGGTCAGTGGAGGTGAGTGAATTATGCTAAAATAATGCTAGCTCGGCTGAATTTTAAGGAGTTAGTCACAGTAACAGAATATTTGGAACCTTCATTCCACTGGGCGTATGTATCTGATGCTGATTTTTTTTTATGGTTATTTAAAGAGATTCTCTTTTTTCTTCCCTTCAATATTCATCTTTAGCTGTCTGTCTCCATGAATTTAACACTTGTGAGGGATATTCCACGTCCCTGCCACCACGTGATGGACGCTGCTGATCCTGCATCCGGCCGCATCTTTAGCATCTCGGCCTCTACCCGAGGTGTTAACCAGATTATTTTTCTATCACTCTTGCCCACGCTGAATATGCTGAATACTGTATCTCTAAACTGGCTAGCCCACTCACAGCCTGAGTCTAGATTATCGGCAGCCTCAGCATGCATATGTTTATTTGGTTTCCGGTCCTTAGGGAATCCTCTCTCTCTGCCCTTCCCTGAGCAACAAAATCTCTGGATTTCCCCTCTTCTGTTACATCTGCTGAAATACTCATCTTTGAATGTCTATTCGGAGCGGCCACGGAAAGCTTCCCCACAACTATAACATGCCCCTGCCTGCTTTGAATTCTGGCACACGACAGTGCGATTATTTTATGCATGCTTGCCTTGCGTCTTCCGGCCTTGCTCAGCCCCGCTGCAGCGCTTGCTGCAGTTTCTGTAAGTGCAGCAGCTCACAAGCTGTTCCAAAATGTGCAGCCTCCTTCATTCCAAATCCTGGCCTGTTTGTTTCAGATGTGCCTTTTTACACCAATCTCTTTGTGAAAGCAATAGGAGCTATTCCTAAGCTGCCAATATTCGGACAGTTCTGTAAAGTAGCAGATGTCTATTTCAACAGTAACCCTTTTCTATAGACAAACAGAAGAGCTGTTGTGAATTAAGGCTTGGATGCTGTAGGTGTGCCGCGAACAGATTGGCTTTTCTATAAATAGCATGTCTCCTCACAGGGACAAACTCAGGACAAGGAAGGGAGGGCAGGATTAGGGCTGTCTGCTCTTACTCTCAGAATCCCTAGAATGGCACAACACATCTTTTCTTTCCAGTTGAATCTGTAAGATTACAAACTGATTTCAGTGTTCTTTAAAAATAACTATTCTCTTTTGCTTATGTTTCTTCAACTACTGTAAGGTTGATAAAGGCCTTGTGCTCTGTTTACCGGGATGACTGTGGTCCTTTGAAAGAGGGCAGATGAGGGAGGAATCCAAGATAGGATTTTGTTTTCTTTCTACATAAAGTTTCTTGGGAGCAAATGAGCCACTAACCAGCTGTGATTTACCCAGGAGAAAGTGTGACTGAAAACATCTTAAACACTAGAAGCTTTCCCCTGCACCAGATTTCCACAAGGAGCCTGGTTTATCTCTACTCTTAATTGGGGATAATTTGCACTTAACTTTGGGAAAGAGGCATGTCAAAGCCCTGACAAATCTTCTTTAGGAGTCTCACTTTGGAGGCAGAGCAATGGAGGCACAAAGAGGCCAAGCAACTTGCCCAAGGTGGGGGACAAAAGCTATCTTTTCACAGCGAAGTGTTTCCACGGAGCCTGGAATTGCAGGGGCAATGATACATCTCATAGTGTTGTGGGCAGAAGAGAGCGAGAGAGTAAGCCTGGCGGACCAGCTTGACACCAGAAGGAAGAGGACCCCGCAGAAGGTAGCAGTCCTGTAAGCTCCTGTCCTGGGCCTGCAATGGCACCAGAGCTTTCTCTTTCACCTGGAGTTCTTTAAGAAGACGTCGGACTGACCAGTCACCAACCATGCTTACTCACAAAAAGGGAATAACAGAACATTCACTTAATTGCCCAAAATGTCTTTACCAACAGACTGTTATACAAATGACATTGTCCTGGGAATCCTTAGAAAAATGCCAAGAAATATTAAGTTGGTCTTCTAGGAACTTTCCGTGTAAGTAGGTGTTATGGTTTGTGTCTAGATGTCCCCCCCAAAGCCTCATGTGGTAAGAGATAGCTGGCTCTAGAGTGTGTGATTACTAAATTGATCCATTGATCGGTTTGGCATGGTTCTGCTGGGATCAAGGATGTGAGACTGAGATTGGGGGTGGGAGTGCGGCCGCCCTGGAGACAGGTAGCCTAGATAAAAGATACAGGAAGAAGCTAACTAGCTGCTTGTTTGCATTGCTTATTTGCATACATTCCTTGCATTTTCCTCACTTTACTTTGCTGCCGGTCAGCTGCCGGTACACCACGCCAGCCTGCCCCTCTGCATGCTGCCCTGCCTCGGACCCAGCGGACTATAGACTGAAACCTCTGCAGACTGTGAGCTAATAAACCTTTCTTCCCCTAACTTTGGGTGTCGAGTATTCTGTCCCAACAACGAGAGAAAAGTAACTAAAACAGTAGGGAAACAAGGTGTATTAGCTAAACTGAATTAGCTAAACAGCGCCCAACCATGGAGACCCATTTCTTAGTGTAATGGGGCGGGGGGAGGGGGACACTCCATTCTTACTTATCAAGTTAATAGCTATAAGCTGGGGAAAGGGGCATACACCTGTAATCCCGGCTAAAGCAGGAGGATTGTGAGCTTGAGACCAGCCTGAGCTACTTAGCAAATCCCAGGCCAGCCTGGACTACACAGTGAGACCCCCATCTCAAAGGAGAAAGAAGGTAAGAAAAGAGAGAGAAAGGGAAGCAAGAGAAGGGAAGGGGAGCGGAGAGCAGGGGAAAGGGGGGAAGGGAAGGAAAATTAATCGTTCTTCTTTCACTGCCAAACCTGAAATTACACTCTGACAGGATAGCTGTGTGTGATTTGATTGCCCCGGGTTTACATAGGCAGCTTTTAGGAAAGTAAGACTCGAATTGACTCACAGAGTGAATTGAAAAAATTGTTTAAACTTTTAGTTTTTAAGTAATCGCCAGGAAGACAACAGGGTCACAATGCTTGTGTGAAGACCCTATTTAACCTTCACCAGATGTCCCACTGCTGGTTATTTTCTGACCTGGGATCCAACCCAGGCTCATCTATGGCACTTAGCTGTTATATTTCCTTACCCATTTCCAACCTGAATCTGTCTTTACCTGCCCTTCATGACCCTGGTACTTTTGCAAAGGACTGGCAGTCTTATGGAGTAGCCCCAATTTGGATCTGTCTGACGTGTCTTCTTGAATAAGTTTAGATTATGGCTTTTTTGGCAAGAATGCCATCAAGTCGATGCTGTGCCCTTTCTCAGTGTCGTCCCAGGAGGCGCATGGTGTCACCGTGCTCTTTTATGGGTGACATTGGCTTTGATCATTTGGTTACAGCAGTATCGGACAAGTAACTCTACTAAAAGGCTACTATTTTCCCCCTTGTAATTAACAAGTTTCTTATGAGGAAATGCTTTGAGGTCACGCAAATATCTTGTTTCTCATTATACTTTTACCCACTAATTTTATCACCTACCCATGATTCCTGCCAACAGTTATTACTGTGGTGTTTGCCAACTGGTAATTTTCTATTTCCAACATTCCTCCTACATTGATTAATCAGAATTAAGCTGTGCAGAGCTTTCTCTTACCTCATTTAGTTATTTACTGAAGTGTTTTCATGGGATTACACGGAGGCAGGTTGCCAGCCGCAAATTCACCGAGAAGAGAGCAAGAGGGGTGTGAGAAGTGATAACCAGAGTGAAACGAACAGCCACCAGGCCTGCGATCGGAAGTGTCATTCACTGAGATGGAAAGTGAAAGCTCTTACATGGTTCCTAGGAAGGCAGGAGCATCCTCGGAGGGACGTTCAGAGATGGGCATCTCAGGTAAGTCGATGGTCAAAGACTGCCACCAGAGCTAGTCTCTGAGGACAGGCGGGACTCGAGAAGGACAAGTTGATTCATAGAGGAGAAAAGTTTCCTTCTTCTAACCTTACTGATAATCTGCAAGAAGAACGGTACTTCTGACGGTGCCTAGACAGGTGGAAATGCTGAGCATTCTTAGGAAAATACAAGCATCACCCCTGAGTTAGGGTCAGCTCACTCTGGCAAAGGGTCCGTGAGAAGATCCCAGAATCTGAGAAGTGGAGGTGTGTCCGCGATGACGGTGGGAGGGCAGAGCCTTCCTGAAACTCATCTCGGGGAGCCTCAACCCTTATTTCTGGGCCCTACTTTAACTAGGGTGACTCCTGGTCTCATGACCCAGGAATGCTGGGTAGGACCAACTTCTCATGAGCATCTTTATTTTCCAAATCTGTGTTACCGAAAAAGAAAAAAGGCAGCATCGGGTACGCTGCACGATGCTGCTTGCTGCTTCCCCAACTCCGGTCTCCTTATGAGCCCGGCGCACCAGGATCTGCTCCGCGTTGGCCATCCTCCCCGAGGGAGCTACAAACTTGGCAAGCTGGGGGGTGTATATAAAATTATTCTCATTCGATCCTCTCTCCCAGCTCCTCCCCAGAGACTCTGGCTTGATCTGGCCTTGAGGCTCCCAGTACCTTGCCAGGGCTGGTCCTGGTCTCCCGAGACAGTGTTTTGAAATAATGGCTTTGGGGACAAACTGAAGCTACTGTCTGTTCTTCCCTTGGCTAACGAAGGTCACTTCTATAAGCTCCTGTCCTGGGCCTGTAATGGCACCACAGCTTTCTCCTATTTCACCTGGAGTTCTTGCAGGTGACTAGGCCTACCTGACAGGATCCAGTGGCCAGGGGTAGCATGTCTCTCTGTCCTCCAGTCCATCTGTCCCTGACCAAGAGGCAAATGGGCATGGCAGCAGCAGGGAGATACTCCAGGAAAAACTATGGGGAAACCCCCCAAATTTCTCTTTCTGAACCCAGCGTTGAGTCACTGCCTGCATTTCTGTGTGGCAGGGAGGGCCAGGGCATTGGCCGGAGACTTGCAGCAGAAGCAGGAAAGAAGCGGCTTCCTCACCACCACCCCAAACCCCACACCTTCCAAAGACTGGATTTTAATTTTCCCGCTGAGAGCAGTGACGGAGAATACAGTGCTCTTAGTAACATCGAGGTTTGATTCAACGCTATCTGTGTTCAAATCCCAGCTCCACCACTTATTATGTTTATTACTATTATTATCAGACAAGTCATCTAGTCTATA
>PVJO010019553.1:0-33877 GCA_004026905.1 Hystrix cristata
CAACAACAACAACAACAACAACAACAACAACAACAACAACAACTTTTAATCCAAGCATTACCTGCAGCAGCCAGATGGGCTGTGACCTCATCAGCCGCGGTAGAGTTGAGTATGTCTGAATCATCATAGGAGGTATCCTCGGGGGAGGAAGGGGAGTCTTCATCAGCGCTCAGCATGCTATGCTCAGTGTAAGTGGCCACATGGACCTGCTGTACCTGCTGGGCCACTGCATGGGCTTCTATGGTTGCCATGTGTTCAGTCTGGGTCACTCCGTGTTCCTCCATGAAGATCTACTGCCAAGAAAAAAAAAAGGAAAAGAAGAGGACTCGGTGTGTAATGTAACACAATGCTTAATAAGAGGCACTTTCTTCAAGAGCAGAGAAACTTTGACAAGCCTCTGATTTTACCACCTATCTCACCACATCCAGGCATGGAAAACAGAAAACATCATTCAATTATGACATAAAAATGATGGAACATTTTTCTGATATGAAATCATTTTCATGCAAATTTGCTCCAGTCAGATCACAGAACAATAAATCGTCTTGATACATATAACAATAAAAAGATACTTAAATATAACAATGCAAGATACTTAAAGTATCTCAGGGACTAGGATTTGACATTGTAGACGTAAAAACACTTAGTAAATAAATGACAGACTTAACATTTTCTTTGTATTTCAAAGACAAATGGGAGCTAAACATTTTTATCCCAAAATACAGTTATTCAAATTAATTTTTCTCCTTACAAAACTGCGCTTCTTGCAAACCCTGAAATGATGCAGTAATTTGTAAAGCAGCATGTTAAAAGTCTGCTCTCCCATCACACTAATAGGTTTCTTCCCTTCTCCAAAAGTTCATTATTCTTGAAAAAAAAAAAAATGGAGCATAGGTTAATATTACACATACGGTTTTGCCTTTCTCATGTTATAACACAGTTGGACATTTTTGACATGTTAAAATATACATATCTACCATGTCCTTTTTAAATAGCTACAGGTAACTTATTGTATGGATATGCCATGATTTATGTAACCAATCACCTACTGATGAAGGCTGCTTCCAATATGCTGTTAAAAACATCAGCGCAGTGAACATCCTTGTATATAGAGTTTTGTATACTGATTCCTCAAAAAAATTAAAATAGAACTACCATATGATCTATCAATTCCACTTCTGGTACTTACCCAGAAGAACTGAAAGCAGGGTCTCAAACAGATATTTGTATACCCATGTTCATGGCAGCATTATTCACAATAGCCAAAAGGTGGAAGCTACCCAAGCGTCCATCAATGGGTGAATAGGAAACAAAATGTGGTACATATATACCACATATTATTCGGCCTTAAAAAGGAAAAAAATGCAAATTAGGAATAAAGGGGAATGTCTTCAACTTGACAAAGAACATCTACAAAAATCTTCACCTAACATTCTACTTAATGGTGAGAAATTAGATGCTTTCCCACTAAAATCAGGAACAAGAACAAGGATGTTTCCTCTCACCACTTCTTTTCAACACTGAACTGGAAGTCCTAGCCAGTGCAGTAAGATAAAAAAAGAAATAAAGGGCATCCTGATTGGAGAGGAAGAAACAGAACTGTCCTTATTAACAGATGACACAAGTGCCTGTATACAAAATCTAAAACAATCAACAAAAACCTCCTGGAACCAAAAGCAATTACAGCAAAGTTGCAGGATACAGGCAAATATACAAAAGTCAACGTTTTCCTGTATACCAGCAACAAGAAGTGGAGCTTAAAATCCAAATATAACACCATTTATATTAGCACCCCCAAAGTGAAATACTAAGGTATAAATCTAACAAAATATGAATAAAATCCATGAGGTAAATTATAAAACTCTAACTAAAAAAAAAAATTGAACAACTAAACAGATATTTTGATGGTGGATAGGAAGACTCAATACTGTCAACATGTCGGTTCTTTCACCTCTAGATTCAACAATAATCCCAATGAAAACCTCAATAAAGTTACCTTGCAGATATCAACAAACTGACAGCAAGTAAAGTGTATGAGGAGAAGCAACAGACCCAGAATAGCCAAGAGAATACTGAAGAACAAAGTAAGAAGATTGACACTAGGTGATTTCAAGACTTCCTATACAAACATGCAGTAATCGGGACACTATGGTATTGACAAATAACTAGGTGAACAGAACAGAGAGCCCAGAAATGGACTTGTATAAACACAGTCAATTGTTTTTTGACAAAAGAACAAAGTCAACATGAAGGTTTAGCAAATAACATCTTTTCAAAAATGGATGCTAAAACAAATGTTCACCCACAAATGAAAGAATCTAGACACAGACTGTTATGGTTTAGCTCTAAAATATACACGCAAAGTGTCATGTGTTCAGAGGGGAAACTTTTGGAAAGTGACTGGATCATGTGGACACTGTACTCATCAGTGAGTAAAACCACTGATGAGTTCTTAGTCGGCCCAATTGGCATCCCCCCCATCTCTCTCTCTCTCTCTCTCTCTCTCTCTCTCTCTCTTTCTCTCTCTCTCTGTCTTTCCTGGCTGTAATGGATTGAGCAGTTTTCCTCTGCCATGCCTTTCCACCATGCTGTTTCTGCCTTGGAGCCAGGTGACTGTGGACTGAACTCTCTAAAACTATGAGCCAAGTAAACTTCTTCTCTGTTTAATTTTCAGGTGTTGAGCATTTTGTCCCAGTGACAAGAAAAAGCATAGACCTGATGCACAGACCTTTTTGTCGGGGGATGCAATCTTGGTATTTTGCCCAGGTTGGCCCTGAGCTCCTAGGCTCAAGTGATCCTCCTGTCTCAGCCTTCTAGTAGCTGGGACCTATATAGGCACATGCAACTGTGGCAGGCCAGATCTTACATCTTCACAAAAATTAAACTCAAAATGGGATCATAGAGCTAACTATAAAGTGCAAGACAATAAAATTCATAGGAGATAACAGGGGAGAAAATCTAGATAACCTTGGGAATGGCAATGACTTTTTAAATACAATGCCAAAGTCAAGATCCATAAAAGAAAGAACTAATAAAGTGGACTTTAGTAAAATAAAGACCTTTGCTCTGTTAAAGACACTGTCAAGAGAATGAGAAGACAAGCCCACAGACTGGGGGAAAATATCCTCAAAAAGAAATATTTGGTAAAGGACTGTTATTCAAAATAAACAAAGAGCTGGGGATTTAGCTCAGTGGTTAGAGTGTTTGCCTCACAAGCATGAGGCCCTGAGTTCAATTCCCGGTACCAAAAAATAAATAAATAAATAAATAAATAAATAAATAAATAAATAAATAAATAAATAAATAAATAAACAAAGAATTCTTAAAACTCACCAATAAGAAAATGACCAATTTAAAAATGGGCAACAGACCTGAAGAGGTATCTCATCAAAGAAGGTACATTGATGTAAATAAACATGAAAAAATATTCATCATATGCCATTTGTGAATGGCACATTAAAACTACAGGAAGAAAAAAAAACCCACAGGAAGATACTACTACACCTTATGAGAATGGGTACAAAGCCAAAGCACTGGCAACACCAAATACTGTCAAAAACGTGGAAGAAGGACTCTCATTCATTGCTGGGTACAGTCACTTTAAAACACAATTTGGCAATTTCTCACAAAACTGAATATACTTTTAACATACAATCCCCAATTGCTCTCCCTGGTTTTTACCCAGAGAATTAAAAAATTTAAGTCTCTGTGAAAATCAGCACATGGGTGTTTATAGATCTTTATCTGCAATTGCCAAAACTTGAAAGTGACTAAGATGTCTTTCAGTAAACGGACAGATACAAAAGTGTTGTTCACTCAATGAAATAGTACTTGGCACTAAAAAGAAATGACCTACTAAGCCATGAAGAGACACTCAACAACCTTTTAAATGAATACTACTAGATAAAAGAAGCAAATCTGAAAAGATTACATACTATATGATTTCAACTGTATGACCTAGAAAGAGTAAAACTATGGAGATAGTGAAAGGATCAGTGATTTACACCAAATACTGTCAAAAGAGGGAAAAGAGGGATGAACAGGTGACAGAGGATTTTCAGGGCAGTGAAACTATTGTGTACCATATTATAATGGGGGTATGTGATATTACACGTTTGTTCAAATATATAGAATGTATAACATCAAGAGTTAACCCTCACATAAACTACAGGCTCTGGATGAGGATGACGTGGGAATAGAGACTCGTCTATTAGAACAAACATACTACTTTGGTGCAGGATGCTGATGATGGAGAGGCAGGGAATGCATAAGAGAGCAGGGGGTATACGAGAAACCTTTGTACCTTCCACTCAATTTTGCTATAAACTTGAAACTGCTGTAAAAAAGTACAGTCTATCTGAAATTAGTTTTTAAAAAATGGAAATTCTGACACATGCTACAACATGAATGAGCCTTGAGGATATTTTGCTTAGTGAAACATTCCAGTTAAAATGAGAAAACTGTATGATTCCACTTATATGAGGTAGTTGGAGTAGCCAAAATCATAGCTACAGAAAGAAAAGTAGTTGCCTGTGGCTGAGGAGAAAGGTGAAAGAGGGGCTTTTCACGGATAGAGTTGCAAATTTATAATATGAAGAGAGTTCTGGGGCAATACAAATGTGCAATACAAATGTACTTAATATTACTGAACTATATGCCTTAAAATGGTTAATATGGTCAATTTCTTATCTAGACTTTATCACAATTTGCAATTAAAGAAAAAAATCCCTTACAGCAGTAAAATTTCTGCACAAAGAATAAGCGGCTAATGTTAAGGAATAAAACTAGCCCTTACCTATGTTTATAAAGAAACTTTACATATTTTTGGATAATAATAAATTTTTGGATGTAAATCCTGGCTTCAAAGGACATGTGTATTTTAAATTTTGATCCATATTGAAAAGTTGAGTGCTTAACTTGTACATTAATAATATCTCTACTTGTGTAAACTGAAACACATACAAGAATTTGAAAATTGACTATAATAATACTATACGCCATCACATATCTACAGTTTACCAAAAACAACAGCAACCATATAGATACAGAAATAAGATTTTTATGGCTACATGTAAAAAGAACATAATTATCTATGCAAAAGTCTTATTTTCACTCTACTGTAAAAGTCTCATTTTCCATTCTGAGGATTTCTGAAATCCCTTTTTTTTTTTTTTTTTTTGGTGCTGGGGATCGAACTCAGGGCCTTGTGTTTGCGAGGTAGACACTCTGACCACTGAGCTAAATCCCCAGACCCTCTGAAATCCTTTATACCTCTGAGTAACTGCTTCCCTAAGTCTCATCTTGCTTACTTTTATTTTCAGGTCAACTGTTTCCATGTAGATGACCAAATTCTTGCTTTAATCTGAGGCTCTCAATCCTGTTTTATATTCTGTGCAGTTTCCAATCTTTCTGTTGCTCTACCTTTTAATGGTCTCTTTTCACTCTTATACAATTATACATATGACAACTCATCCTTTTAACCCAGTAATTATGTACTGTGGGCTTATTCATTTAGCTTAAGCAGTATTCTGTATCTCAAAATACAATTCACTTTAACTACAAAATACAACAACAACAAGGTGCCACAAATCCAAAAAGATTAGGAACCACTCAGTTATTATGTGAACTTCCGGCTTTCGGTCACCTCCCTAGCCCTGTGTCTGTGTGGCAAATTCCCTTCACAAAAAACTAAAAAGGTACTTGGTAAAAGATAATGTATTTAACAAGGAAAAAAAGAGACTTAAGAAGGAAAAAAAAAAAACAACAACCAAAAAACAGGGTAAAATGTTAACACTTGGAAAATACAGTTTAAAATTATATGAAAAGTCTTTGTGTTATTTTTGGAACTTTTCTAAAAGTCTGAAACTGTGGCATATTTAAAAAAATTTTTTTAAACAAAGGTACCTGATAAGCTGCTCTATTTCTTCCATATCCTATATTTGGTGTGAGTTTCAGAACAACCAAGAGATATAGCCTGGTCCGCAGATATTTACTTATTTTAAATGTAATTCAACACACCAAATTACACAATTAAACATAATACATCAGAGGAAAATACCAATAAAATGCTATTTTTCCATCATTTCAATGTTCTTCTAGGCTAAGAGGGAAATTGCTTAGGACATTTTAGAATTCTGGGACCTTCAAAATTGTTTTTAAATGATTTGGGATTAGATGGCAAATCTAACTGCTTTTCAAAAGGATTTGTACGCTGTGCACTTGGCATAATGGTTTCAATTCTTTGCTCCAGAATGCAGTGCACAGTATAAATCAATAGAATGTCTGCTCACGGGCCTGTCACTTCTGCCCAGTGCCTCATGTCTCTCCACCCCCACTCCCCCCACCCCATCCTCCAGTCTAACCATTTGTATTCTGCACACTCCAAAAAGCAAAGACAAAGGTATTTCTAGCTTCTCTGAGCCAGAGCGAGATCCTTGTAAATGTTGCTTTCAGTGCTTTCATAAAATCATAAATTAAGCAGGTTGTCCAACAGCTGGGCGTGGTGGCGCACACCTGCAATCCCAGCACTTGGGAGGCAGAGGCAAGAGGATCACGGCAAGTTCAAGGCCAGCCTGGGCTACATAGTGAGACCCTGTCTCAAAAAGCTCCCCCCTCCTAAAAACCAAAGCCAGATATGACTGATAATGCACATATTACTGGAGACCTCACACTCCACTCCTCTTAAGTCAATGTTAGTGAAGCATTTTAGCTTTTGTCCATGAGGAGTTGGATTCTCTGGCTAGCAAAACTGATGGAAATTGCTAATAGGTGAAAATATATTAGATAATGTGCATTTTTAAAACCAGCACAGATATCTAGAACCCCTGCGCCAAGTTAGTTAATAACCTCTAAGCCTCAATTCTACTATTTTTTAAATGAAAAAAAAAAAAACCACCAACAGTATCTATCCTCAAAAGGACGATGTGAGGATTAAATGAAATGATCCAGATAAAGTCAGGAACACAGTGCCCGGCACATTAATTATAATGATGTCAGAATCCATGTGACTTTATAGTTCCATCCTTTCTGACTCATTATCAGGCTAGTCTCACAGGCACTGAGACTCAATTTCATCTTTAAATTAGACATCCGTCTCTGAGGATACGGTTTCCTTAATTATGTGCAAGACATTTTCACTACAAAGCCCTATATTGTATTAACTCCAGCAACTGAAATATGTTTCTTTCAGACATAAAGAAACTGTAGGAAACCAAATGCCTCTAGCATAATTTTTTGACAGCACACAAAATACAGAGGCCCACGGTTAGGGTACAGCCCAGCACTTGACCAGCATGAATAAGCTGGATTTGATGCCCAGCCCTGTGGGGGTGGCGCTGGGTGGTCCTCACAGCGATCCTTCTGAACTGAGGTACCTACACGACAATCCAAACAGAGAGCCTTACTTATCTTTCTAGCCTACTCATGCTAGTGGTGTTCAACAAATTAGTCAACACTTTGTTTTTTCAAAAAATCATTCCCTCCAAATAATACCATGGTAACAAGGTTACAAAAATCTCTTTCTTAACCTGACCTCCCATCACCTGGGGTGCAATCTGGTACAGAGGAGTTTCTGCTTTTGCCTGCAGATCAATTAGAGTGGGACCAAAGACAGTGGAAGAGAGAGCACCTGGGGAGCTATGGGAATTTGGGGGAAATGTGTAGGGAGTTAAATTTAACCTAATCCACACATAATGGATGAGACTAAGCACAGAGTATTTTTAAAATCAAAGTAGAAAGAACAACAGGCCAGGAAATCTAATCAAAGTATAACTAAATGTAAAAGGAAGCATTAGTCAAATCAATAGCATTATCATATCAAAAGCAAAACTGCAAGAACTGCCTGAGAGAAAATCTCAAACTAAGCCTGGTCTACAGGAAAACCTAGATAGATCCAATTTACATTCTTGGACACATCCAGAATCTAAACTGTATCACTAGGATAAAAATTACACTCAATGGAACAAAAAGGCCTAAAGTCAACTACAGGGTTTGCTTCTTGGGGCTCAAAGTAAAGGATCAAAATCACATCACTGCAGGAAACACAAACAACTGCACAAAAAGTCGGTGAAAACAGAAGTAAGGTAAAATATGGCTTAATTCTGAGTAAAAACAGGTTCAGACTAGAAGAAACCATTTGACCGTGAACATTCTCTTTTAAAGAGTGGTTATGTGACTTGTAGGGAAAAAAAACTGTCCTCTCACAGGACTAGGAGAAAGAGGAAGGGGAGGGAGGGGGAGGAGAGGGGAGAGATTGAGAGAGGGAGGAAGGGAGATACTAAATAGGATGTAAAAGATATGACGATGTAAAGGCAAAGATAAACCTGACAGAAACTGAGAGGCAGGAGGGGGAGGATAGTGGAATAACAGCTAGAAATATATACTTTTCCTGATAATGGGGGAAGCAACAGATAATACCCCTATGAGATGGAAGAATTTAATATTACAATGCAACTATCAAAAACAGAGGAGGAAAGCTTTGGGCAGTGGCACCTATAATCTCAACACTACAGAGACTGAGTTCAAGGCCAGCCTGGGCTACATAGTAAATTCAAGGCTAGCCTGGGCTATATAGACAAACCTTGTTTCAAAAAAATGAAAAACAAAACAGGGGGTGGGAAATGAAGGGATACTGTAAACTAGTAATCCTTATATTCCACAGAAGGAAGTCAATAATGTCTAAATTTGACAAGTTACGAAAAATGGTAAGAGACATTTTGGATTTCCAGGGGTATTACTGTTTCAGTAATATTGAACATAGGGTCTTGGTAATGAGCTACATCTCCAAACTTTTTTAAAATTTTGAGACAAGGTCTGTCTCACTAATTATCCCAGGCTGGCCTCAAATTCCTATCCTCCTGCCTCAGCCTCCCAGAATGCAAGGATTACAGGCATGCACCACCATCCCAGGCTCAGAAGTTGATATGACTATAATCACACACTCTTTTTCATCCCACTATATTGATTAAATTTGTAAATAGTCATTAACATTTATAATAACCCAAGAGTCTGGTTAATAACAATCCCTTTATATAATATGTAATCAGCTTTTGTCATATAACTTCATAATGACTTAAAGATGAGCAGATGGTTTCATGAATATCATAAGATCACTGAAAGCAGGACTTGAGTACATAAAATCTCTATAAATAGCACCTGTCACAATTTGCCCCTCAATACATGGTTGGGGGTAATTTGGTTCACATTTTAATTACTAAAGCTAGGCACAGACAATTAATCGATTCCATAATTTCCCTCTAGGATTGTGCAGGACATTTACTTCTTATCTCTCATTTCTAAGACCTCTCTTCTATTCCTCTATACAGTTCTCCTTCACTATTCATGAAGAATTGGCTTGAGGACCCTCATGGATACCAAAATTCAAGGATATGCAAATTCCTTCTTTCCTTCCTTATTTTAATTTTTAAAAATGTATTTGTATATGTTTACAATTTATGCAGTTTACAATCATCTTGGGGAGTAGTTACATGTGTAAATCACAGCTTTTTTTTTCTAATCCCCTTCCCTCCACCCCCATTCCCCTATCACCTTTTACATACTTATTGATACATTTGTCTTAGCTCATGTTAGGGCATATGTTTACAATGATTGGTGTTATTAGGATCCTGTACATAGCACATCTTTATTCCTCTCACTTCCCCTTCCCCTCCTCCTCACCCTTCATCTTTGTTTCTTTGGACCACTTCCCTATTGGACAAGATCTGTCCTCTTATCTATTTCTTTTTTTGGGGGGGTGGGATGCTGGGGAATGAACTTGGGGCCTTGTGCTTGCTAGGCAAGTACTCTACCACTTGAGCTAAATCCCCAACCTCTCTTTGTCCATTTCTATCCATCCTTTAACATTTTCTTTGCTTATACTTTGTCTCACTCAAATGAGAGATACCATACAGTATTTAAGCTTGTGTGTCTAATTTATTTCACTCAGTATTGTACTTTCCAGGTGTATCCATTCTCCTACAAATGCCTCAAATTTGTCATTCTTTATAGCAGAGTAGTATTCCATTATATAAAGATACCACATTTTGTTTATCTGGTCATCTGTTGATGGGTATACAGGCTGCTTCCAGGATTTAGCTATTATGAATTATGCTGCTATAAACACTGGTGTGCATGTGTTGCTGTAGTATGATGACTTAAGCTCTCTGGGGAAGATCCCGAGCAGAGGAATAGCTGGGTCATAAGGAATTTCTAATTTGAGTTCTTTGAGAAATTTCCATACTGATCTCCAAAATGACTGTACTAGTTTGCATTCCCACCAACAATGTGGGAGGGCTCCTTTTTTGCCACAGTCACACCAGCATTTGTTATTGTTGATTTCCTACTGACTGTCATTCTTTCTGGAGTAAGATGGAATCTTAGCATTGTTTTAATTTGCATTTCTCTAATGGCCAGAGATATTGAACAGTTTTTCATATATTTATTAACCAATTGTATCTCTTCCTCTGTGAAGTACCTGTTCATTTCTCTAGCCCATTTCTTGACTGGGTCTTTAATTTTAGCTGGTTTAATTTTTGAGTTCTTTTTGTATTCTAAATATTAGTCCTCTGAGGAGTAGCTGGAAAAAATTTTTTCCCATTCTGTAGGTTTTCTCTTCACTTTACTGACTGATTCTTTTGCTGTACAGAAGCTTTTTAGTCTGATATGATTCCATTTGTTGATTCTCGCTGCTATTTCTTGTGCAACTGAGGTTCTGTTTGAGACAGAGTTTTGCTACACATTTCAGGCTGGCCCGGACTCACTATGTAGCCCAGGCTGGCCTCAAACTTATGGCGATCCTCCTGCCTCAGCCCCCTGAGTTCATGTACCACCACACCGGTTGCAAATTCCTTATTTAAAAATGGCACAATATTTGCACAGAACCTATGCATGTCCTCCCATATACTTTCAACCATCAAGATTACTTATACCACCTAACACAGTGTAAATGCTATGTAAGTAGTTGTTAAACTTATTTCTTTATACAATAATGTCAAGAAAAAACTCTGCACCATTATGTAAGTTAGTTGTTAAACTTATTTCTTTAGAAAATAATGTCAAGAAAAAAGTCTGTACAATGTTCAGTACAGATGCACTTTTTTCTGGATATTTTTTAATATTTTGCTTAAATCCAGATACACATCACTGGATGCTGAGACCTGCTCTGGCCTGGGTCAGTCAACCACATTTTCCAGACTTGCCTGCCATACTCCTGCACAGGTTTCGTATGGGGAGAGCCCGACAACGGGAGAAGGTACTTCCTTGCTGCTTTTGTTCCCCTCGGCATTGCTCAGCACCAGGGCACAGCCACTCTTTCAACTCCAGCTGTGCTCTTGCTTCTCCCCAGCAGCTGAGCAGCTGCAGGCGTCCCTTTTGGGCTAGCCGGCCTGCCAGCTGTGTGCGGCCCTCTGGGCTCCCAGATCCCATTCTTCTGCTCTCCCAGCTGAAGGTTTTAGCTGCTTCCTGTCTGGATTAGCTCAGTGCCTACTTTTTCGCCTCGCAGCCTTCCAACACCTGTGTGACCAATTCCTAGAGCAAACCTCTGAAATACCTCACATGGTTTTCTGGACCCAGATTGATGCAAAGGAAAGAAAATACGGACTCTCATTATAGATTACTCAGAGAACACTGCTGAGCAGCAGTCTAGGCTTCTTGTGACCTCAAAAAGAAGTGACTCTGGGGCCAATTTTACAAAACCATCATTAGGGTTCCTGTTTCCATATGCTGATGAAATGCAGCACAAAACCTTGGGTTCAACAAATCATTAAGAAGGATGCAAAATGCCTTACAAAGAGAGAAACAGGACATTTAGAAGTGAGAAGCAGGTATAGGCAGAAAGGAGATACAAGCAAAATGTTATCTGTAAGTTTTCTTTTTAATCCGTAAATTTTAAACATTTTTTTTATTGTACATGAGACCCAAAGTGTACATGGGGTCAGGGCAGTCTCCCCTGCACCCTGCTTCATACCTGCTTCAACATTCATCCTCACTGCTGCAGCAGCGTGGGAAGGTATGGACTCTGAAGCCACAATATGGGATTTGAATGCCTGCTCTCCCACTTACTGTCCCCTTAGACAAGTTTCACTTGGCCTCTATGCCTTAGTTTGCTCATTTGTCAAATGTGGAATAATAGAATCTACTTCATAGAATTATTGTAGGGACCAAAAAGTTGCTCTCCATTAAAGGGCTGAAAACAAAACTCAGTATTCAATGAGTACTTATGACTTATTATCTTATTTCACATACAAAGACACACAAATTATAAAAATACTAAAAGTTGCATTTTTTTTAATCCTGGAAGAATAATGCTTACAGATCACACAAGGAGTTTCCACAATACAAGGGTCTCTATCAGAGAGCAGTTCTTGATCTTTTTTTTTTTAACCACAGACCCTTCTGAAGAAATAGGACACTTAGAAGTCACAGTCTTTTTTCCTAGGAAAAAGCGTATATACGGTTCTCTAAAAGATTTCAATGCTCTTAAATCAAATGACAGAACATTTCATGATAATATTGCTATAACAAAATAGAAACACTAGAGGGTGCCACAACCAAAGAAAAACGTAAAGAATGCACAAGGACTTTCAGGGAGCTTAAAAATTCTTCAACTGGTACAAATATCCTTCCACAAAAAAGAGTAGTTAGGTGAATCTACTTCACTAGACATCTGAAAACGTGTTGACTCTTTTACAGGCTCTAGACTGGCGCTGTCCAACAGAACATCCTGCAATGACGGTCATGTCCTAAATTTGTTCTGTCTTATATGACTACTGACTACACTGAAACGTAACTACTATGGCTAAGAAAATTAAATTTTAATTCATTTTACCTTTAATTTTATTGAAATGTGGCACGTGGCTGTCACAATTAACGGTGAAGTTCTACATTCTATTTTTAAATTTTGAAACAACTTGCTTCTAATCACAGGCAATATATAACACTGTTATATGAAGTTCTAATGGGGGGTTCATATAATAATTCAAGCCACTCTTCTATAATAATTCAATACTTCAGAGATAGAGATTGAATTCAATAATTCAATATTTCAGGAGGTTGTTAATCCCTCCTCTTCACCTTGTAGGTGTACAGAATCAGAAGTAAAGCTTTTTTTTACTCTTTATAGGAGACTCTACCTACTCAATTCCTGACTGAATTAATTCAAACATACTCTTAAATCTCTGGATTATAAGAGCTTTTCCAAAAGTGCATACTGAAAGAATGATTTAATAAAATTAGTAAATCGGGCATAGTGGCACACGCCTATAATCCCAGGACTTGGGAGGCTGAGGCAGGAGGATCCCTGTGAGTTCGAGGCCAGCCTGTGCTCCATAGAGACTTCAAGGCCAGCCTGAACTACATAGTGAGACCCCATCTCAAAAAACCCAAAAAGTTAAATAAGTATTAGGCTTTGTCAGTTAAAAGAACAAATCCTATTCTATTGAGAACTGTCAAGGGCTAAGGGAACACTGTGAAGTCAAGCCTGCTAGGATGTGGGGCAGAATCATAGGGAGAAAACAGAGTCTTCAGGCTTTGGAAGGAAGCACATGGTGTGGCAAAGAAGCATCAATGAACACCCAGACAGCATGGACAGGGTGAGTCAAGGATTAGAGGAACACAGCTCTCAGCTGCCCCCGCACCAGATTTTTTCTTTACACTCAAACTTAGTCTGCTAAAAGCAAAGCTAATGCCAACCCACCTGTCAAAGAGGAAAGCAGTCTATCCACATTGAACACCACGTTACAGTTTACAACCCAGGGTCTGGCACAGTGCTTTGAATGGAGTAGGTACCTAATAAATGTCGGTGACAATAATAAAAAAGGATTAGAAAAATGCATTCTCAAACATTCATGTGCTTATTAGCAGCTACAAATATCAATAAAAAGCAGGTGAGTTGCTGAAGCTATACCTGGCTTAGAAACATGGCGTTGGGAAGTTGGGTATGCCCAGGCACTTGCGATGGGTCAGAATGCAGCTGGTCTGGCTCTTTTTGCAGAATAATCGTTTGCCACAGCTGCTCCCAAATTACCAAAAATCAAATAAGTAGTTGTCATGTGATAGCAGGATTAGAGACTGTCTCAATTTCCATTAAGGAGAAATAACATAAATTGCCACAAGTCCCACCCCTCAGTCTGAGACCAGCACAAAGGACACTTTGATTCAGAGCCTGCGCTGTGAAACGCAGCATTGTTGCCCGGCTGCTCCTGTGGCGGCCTCAGTTCTGGTGGATCTGTCAGTGCACACTGACCTGCAGTGAGAGCCATTTCCTAGCTCCTGCAGGACAGCTCAATGCACGGGTTTTCCTTTGATATAACTGAACCAAGGATTTGCTTCTGCATAGAAGTATCAAAGTGTAAAAGTGCCAATGTCACAGATGTACAAATCTCTGCCGTTTAATCTTTCATTCGTTCAACAAGTACATACATACATACTGAATTCTTGTATGTGTGTGGTTTTTTTTTTTTTTTTAGTGTTTTTGTTTTATTTGTTTTTGTTTTGGGTTTTTGGTTTGGTTTGTTTTGGTTTTGGTTTTGGTTTTTTTGAAACAGGGTCTCACTATGCAGTTTAGGGGGCCTCATACTCTTGCCTCAGCCTTCTGGGATGCTGGGATCACAGGCGTGGGCCACCACACCCAGCCAAACTGAATTCTTAGCAGGGACTCCTACCTTATTTCAACATGAGTATTCCAATAAGAACTATGACCGGCATCTTTGTATCTTTAGTTTAAAAAATACACTTACGGAAATGACACATCTTCTTTTTGGATAATTAAAAAATACAGGTGTGGGAAAACAAAAAGAAATTCAAATCATCACCACCTGAGGAAGCCATCACCAACCTAACAATTTGGTGTAGGTATAGTAGTTCCCTACTAGTTTCTTATACAGTTGATAATGTTGTTTTTAAACAAATGTCAGCCAATACTGTACAATTTTATATGTATTTTTGTATTTTTTCATTTACAATATTTTACTGTATTTAAAATACAGTAAAATCTATAATGTTATTAACATTTTAAAAAACATTTAAAGCACTCCCTGTAAAACTATATAGGAGTTAGTTTTCTAATTCCCTAAAGTCAATCACTTAGGTCATTTTGTATTTTTCACTATTACAAATAGCACTGTTACTGTAATTCTGGTACTCAATAACTGCTGAGTAAATGAGCAAGTCGATGGTTTATAAGCTAAGTTTTTAAGCACACATCCATTTCTTTGGCTCTCAAAGGACATTAAAACTGAACAACACATAGTTATGATTCTGGACATGTTCTTGCAGCAGCCACCAAGGGGCCGTACAGTAAAAACAGCAATCAGAACAGAGACAAGCACAGAATTCCTGGTGGCAGATAAGAGGGAAAAATAAAAATATTAACCGATTAGCCTTAATAATATGAAAGGATAGCCAGGCACCTACAGTCCAAGCTATTCAGGAGGTAGAAGGATGACTGCTTGAGACCTGGAGTTTAAGGCCAGCCTGGGCAACATAGTGAGACCATGTCTTTATGAGAGAGAAAGAAAGAAAGAGAGAAAGTGAAAGAGAGAAAGAAAAAGAAAGGAAGGAAGGAAGGAAGGAAGGAAGGAAGGAAAGAAAGAAGGAAGCGAAGAAATGGTAAAGTAGAGCTGTGGGAAGGTGGTATATAGAAAGGGGAACGTATAGAAGCATTTATAAACCCACTTTCCAAAATGGCAAGCTAAGAAACTCTACAACTCTCATTCTGAAAGTTGAGGAATAAAAAAAATAAAAGCTGCGCTGGGCATATAGCTCAGTGGTATAGTGCTGGCCTGGCATGCACAAATCTCTGGGTTTGGTCCCCAGCACCATGAAAATAAATAAATAAACAAAAGTGGGCACCTGTAATCCCAGATATTTGGGAAGTTGAGGTAGGGTGATTGTGGCTTTGAACCTGGGCAACGCAGTGAGACTTCCATTTCAATAAATAAATGAATAAATAAATAAAATTTAAAATTATAAAGCTAACACATGACTTTTGAAATAATATATCAGATATGGATGAGGGGTTGGGGACTTAGCTCAGTGGTACAGCGCTTGCCTAGAAAGCGCAAGGTCCTGAGTTCAATCTCCAGCACCCCTCTCCAAAAAAAATGATGAAAAGGAGGGAACAGAAAAGTTAAATTCTCATTTTTCGTATAAAAAAATCCAAATATTGCCTAAAGTAGATAAATGAAGGAACAGAAGTTTAAACACATTATATAACCTTATAGAAGTAATCACAGGAAAGCTCAACACAGAAATAAGTGAAGTAGTCTTTAAAATGTGTCTCTGGACAGTAGGACTGGGGATGGAATGGAAGGGAGGAAGGGTGACTCAGTTATTCATCCTAAATGTAGATATTTGATTTGTCAAGCTCTGCAACCACTGGCTGAACAATCTACAACTGTTCACTTTTCCTTCCCAGACTACAGCCTCTTACCGTAAGTGGCCACACCAACCACCCGTAGAGTATTCTTCCTCCAAACAAAGGCAAACCTAAAATAACTGCAACCCAGAAGACCATCTAGTCTGCTTTCCTCATTTTACAGATGATGACCCAGAAAAGCCAAGCTGAGTCACCCAAAGTCATGGCTCTAGTTGGTGGCAAAACACAAACCTACCTCTCCTGCCTCCCGATCAAGTGCTCCACCTGTCCTACCACAGGCCCCCTCTATCCTGGAGCAGAGCCTTTAACTGTTGTTTGCTTGAGCTCCCTAACTAATGTACTAGCCCACACTATCATCCAGCCAAAATTTGTACTCAAGTGCATTTGTATTATGGACCAATATCCATACTGAACTGCAGTGACTGTTCAAAGTGCACGTGCAGTTCCCTCCCAGGATACTGCTACTTGAAGGCCAGGCGCCTACACACTGAGAGGCCTGACAGCATCCCACCCCATCCCGTCCACTGCACCAGGGTTTGAACCCAGGGCCTTCGCACTGAGCTACATCCTCTATCTTTTTTAAAGTTTTTATTTCGTGGCAGGTCTTGTTAAGTTACTAGGAACAAACGTGATTCATAAAGTTTCCAAAGCAATCTTCTGTGAGCACCATAATAGTCAATTGATTTCATGTTCTTCTTCACAAATGTTAAATGTTTCCAATAAGTACCCACTCTCATTTTCAATGGATGGAAAGGTAGTAAAACTGTTTAAATAAGAAAAGGTTGGAGGCACAGGGGCTGATTTTTTTAAACGAAAGTGGAAAATCAGGCACACAATTCTTTTGTTTATAATCACTATTTTGTTTGTAACCAATTCACAAAAATTGTTTTTAAACTGAATTTTAAAAGTATAACAGTCCCTACAGATTATTCAAGAAAAAAAAGAAAAACATAAAAATAGGAGGCAAGCCAATCACTGGAAATCAAGTATATACAGAAGAGTCCAGATCTAACAACCAAAACCCCAATATCTATTGTATTTTCCCCTAATTGTATATGATTTGTGGATGGTGTACTCATTGTCTCACCAATATAAAATAAACGTAGTGAATGTTCAAAAGCACGCTCCTTCTCACACGGAGCTGGGCATGAAGCAGTCTGGGAGGCAACAGCAGCAATGATTCATCAGCAATAATAAGAGCGGCCTGAGCAGCAAGCCTCTAGTAACCACTTCTTATTCACTTTCTGTGTCTTACCCTCTCTGATCCACTGTGAATCTGAGAACACAGTTTGGAAGTGGCCAATACTCACTGAGGTGTCTAAAAAAAAAAATCAAGTAATGCATATGAAAGCCCTTTATAACAGCAATGTGCTACAGAAACATAAGGCATTACTTTGCCTCACTGTGGTGCAAGCAAGAGAGGCAGAAAAGCAAACAGTAGCTGCATCTTTCACGCAACCATCCATCCAGCACTGAAACACAAGATCCGAAGGCAGGACCAAAAGAAGCTCCAGGTCCAGTCAAAGAAAACCCATGTAAACAAAAAGCAGCAAAACTGCAGCCTTCAGGCTGCATGGGCTACTCAGACATAGTTTACCTAGTGTGCAGTAGCTGTCAGGCACTTAAATGTGAATCAACTGCCAACACTGTAAAATCAAAAGATGGCATAAAACTTCAGATTTCTGACTTCTCTTTAAAAACAAAAACAAAAACAGTAGGATTGGAAACACCAGGAAGCAGTACCACATTAAAAGCCCTAATTTATAGACAGACTCCCTGAGTTAGAAAAACAGTTCTGAGGGCTGGGGATGAAGTTCAGAGGTTGAGTGCTTGCCCAGCAAGCACAAGCCCTGGGTTTGATCCTGAGTGCCACAAACATACAAAAACCTGCCATTTGCTAGGTTGCATGTTCCATAACCTCGCTGTGGCACATTGGTTTCCCTGCTTATAAAATGGCGATAATGTACTGATGCCTTCCCTGTAGTTGATGTAGTAAATGAAATTAAGTACTCAGCACAATGCCCCCACCAACGTTACCTGTCATTATTATCACGTCAACCTGGCAACAACCAACTGGCAAGAGGAAGCACAGTGTGTTTGCTCCCCATCAACCAGTAAGTTCCCCACTCTTGGGGTGCCCCACTCTCCCACTCCATTAAGAACACCCACTTGTCAGTCCAGGATCAGAGATTGCAAACTCAGTGGTGGCAAACCTATGGCATGTGTGCCACAGTGGGCACAGAGCTCCCTCTCAGCAAGCGAGCCAAGTCACCCCAGCAGCCGAGCATTGGATAACAGTTGTTCTTTTGGTTTTTTCCCTAAACTAAAACCTCAGTATGCAATAAATATGTGGGTTTTGGGTTGCAGTTTGGGCCCTTGTCATCACTGCCCTAACAGAACAAAGACTTTGCACTGTAATCTGTTAAGTGCTAAGGAAGATAACTAGAGGGAATAGTGGTGCTCAGAGGAAAGTAAATCATCAAATCAGTCAACAAACATTCTCCAACGACCAGGTTCTAGGCAGAAACACAGTGATGAGCGAGAAGGCAAAGTTCCTAATCTCAAGGTACTCAGAATTTTTTGGGTTTTGGCGATGCTGGAGCAGATCCCAAGTGCTTTACCACAGAGCCACAGCTCCCAACCAGAAACTTACATTCTGATGGAAGGAGCCATAACAATAAAGATATACAGGAATAATAAGAATGTCAGGAAGTGATGTGCTATGCAAAAGACAAAATAAGGCAATGTGATTTTAAAAAATAGCTGAAAGAGGGAAGAAAGGGTTCTCTGATGAGGCACATTATGATTTGCAAGCTGAATAAGAAAGCAGCCAAGGGAAGAGCTTGGGAGAAATGCTTTCTAGTTATAGGGGACCACAAGAGTGTAGCTGTAAGAGTAAAAAGGGGAAGGAGGTAAGAGAAGCGCAAGAGAGAAAACTGAAAAAAACGATACACTGTAAGGTCTTTGCAGGCCTTCGAAGAAGTCTGGGATTCATACTGGTCAGGAATGATCTCAGAAGCAACTATGGGAGGTGCTATGGCGAGGGAGAACACACGGAAAATTCCAAGCAGAGCAAAGAAGATGGATGGTACATGGAGTGCACTGGAGGTTCAGCTGGGGGCTGACTGGATGGTGGGACCTTATATTCTGTGCACAGTAATCTGTAGTTCTTCTTACAGCTCAGTGACACCCAATCTTTGGAAGAGCTCTTCCTAACAATGACACAAAAAGAACAAGCCAAAGTAAAAAGAAACTTGTAATACAAGTAAGGTTTCACAATTACTTATAACCTTACAAGATAGCTATTCTTATCCACAAAAACAGATGAGAAGAGTGATAGCACCATCTATTCCACCTAAAGACAACCACAGGTTACAAAACCCTCTGCAGTAACTCCATGCCACCCTCATGGCTCCAGGATCCAAGATGAAAGCACCACTCACTATGACAAGCAGCTGAGTTACACTCTAGCTGTGTGCAGGATGGCTTGGGAAGGACGGGAGCCAGAGGCAAACCATCAGGAGACTAACTCAGTGGTCCACGAGGAAGCCTAATGGGGGCCGGAACTAAGATACAAAGAGTGCATGAAACATTTAGGTAGTGAAAGGACTTAGTGAACGACTGCACGTGAACAGTGAGCCAGGATGACAGCACGCTTCTGGCTTGGGTTAGTGAGTGGTTGACCAACCAGGCTAGAGCAAGAGAGAAAAGTGCAGACTTGCCAAGGAAGATGGGTGCTGACGGGTCCTTCCCTGAGCTGCCCAGATAAGCCAGAGATCTGGAGCCTGGAGGGAAGTCTGTAACGCTGTTGTAAGGACGGCATGATCAATAAGCACTTGGTAAGAGAAGCAGAGGGCTCGAATAAAACTGACAGGAACAATATGTAAAGTGGGGCAATAAGAGAGGAAAACTTGACAATGTTCAAAGGGGTAAACCAGGTGGTGGAATGGTGAAGACAAGACATCAGAAGAAAAAGTGAGAACCAGGAGGCAGTGTGTCACACAAGCCAATAGAGGGAGAGGTCAGCAGTTCAAATGCAATGAAAGAAGAAAGAGTTCAAACAATGATTTGTCAGAGGTTTGATTATGGTCATTCATTCAACACAGACTTCATTACTTTTACATCCCACACATGGAGATAAACAATAAATAAATAAACGCATACTGTTTTAGAACCAATAAATGCCAAGGAGAAAAATAATGACACCGAATTAGGAGATGGGAACTCGAGGGCATGGAGAATGCTGGCCAAAGCAAGCCTTTCTCAAAAGCTCCCCACACCAGGTCTGCAGAAGTAAGGGACAGCAGGAGATACGAGAGTAGAGAAAGGAGTGCTACAGACACTGAGGCAACGACGGGCTTGGTGTGACAGGAACAGCAAAGGGACCTTATGCCTGCAGCCACTAAGCTCAGAAGTAGCAGCAGGTGAGGTCACAGAAGTCAGTCTTGCAGGGCCAAGAGCTCCTTTAGTCTTTGGGCTTTACTCAGGACAAGATGGGAAGGCATTAAAAGGTTTTGAGCAGAGAGAGATATGATCTGACTTTCTGATTTCCATTTTGAAAAGGTCACTCGGTGGTGAGACAGACAGAGAGGTGAGAAGTGGAAGCAAAGAGATAAATTATAAAGCTGAAAGATAAACGTGGTTTGAGAGAGGCAGCAGAGTAGAAGTGGTGAGTAGTTAGATTTTGCATGTTTTGACAGTGAAACTGTCAAGATTTTCCGATGATTTGGACAAAGGGCAGGGTGAAAAAGAGGAGCTGAGAATGACTAAATGCCCGCATGGGGGCATACATCTGTAATCCCAGCACTCGGGAGGCTGAGGCAGGAGTAAGGCTGTGAGTTCAAGGCCAGTCTGGGCTACATAGCGAGACCCTGTATCAAAAAAAGGAATGACTCTCAAAGTTTTCGATCTGAGTAACTGGAAGAACTTAATAGTAATTTTCTGAGACAGGAATAAATGTCAGAGGAATAGCTGGGATGTCTACTAGATTGCCCAATAGATTTCTAAGTGGAATGCTGACTAGGATGTGAACTGGTGGCTTTTTAAAAAATTGCTTTTAGAGAAATTTTATTTTTGCTCCTTTTTGAAGAATATAATTAAAAATTTCACTTATGTTTTTAGAAAGAATGAGGTCAATTTATCTAAGATCATTAATTTCTTGACTAATCAGTTATAGAAATATCATTGTTGCCTTTTTCTAATACAATACTAGGTAACAATTATGTATTATATCTGTTTACCAATTCTGTCAAACATTTTTCCTTACTGATGTCAGACAGTAAACAAAAACAAGGTAATTACACAAGTGAAACTTGTTATCCAACTATGCTGGAAAGAATCAGGAATGTGCTGTGGTTGGGCGTGGTGGTGCATGCCTATAATCCCATTCTGGGAGGCTGAGGCAGGAGAATCCCAAGGTCAAGCCTAGCCTGGGCAATTTGGTGTCTTGGGGAGACCCTGTCTCAAAATTAAAAAAAAAAAAATTTTTTTTTTAAGGGTTGTGGATGTAGTAGTTCATTGTGAAGGCCCTGGATTCAATCTCCAGTACTGTGATGGTGGTGGAAAGAGTGCTCT
Source organism: Hystrix cristata (assembly GCA_004026905.1). Lineage (NCBI taxonomy): Eukaryota > Metazoa > Chordata > Mammalia > Rodentia > Hystricidae > Hystrix > Hystrix cristata. Next base: position 21,947 of record PVJO010019553.1, read on the forward strand.
GTAAATTACTATAAAAATCTTTTTCCCTTCCTTCAAAAGAGAGCTGTAGTGTATATGGAAAAATGTCAGACCTTGGACTGTCTAATGCCTGCTTTTGATTTCTAGTTGCACAGGCTTGGGAAAATTCATAAAATCTCCAGCAGTGTCTGTTTCATCTGTAAAACTGAGAATGACAATACTGCCTCAGAGTGGCAAGACAGTAACCCCACGGCAACGTTTAGTGGGCCCTTAATATGTGCTGGGTACTTTTCCACATACAATCTCATGTAATCTTTGCAATTCCATGAGGTATTATTATTCTCACTGACATACGGTGAAATGAAGCACAGTGAGATCAAATAATTAATTGTTCTGGCAAAAAACAGTGACAGAAACATTTAAAGATTGGCAGTGTGCATAGTACTTCACAGTTTAAGAAATTTTCACATTTTTAAGACCTGGCATAGCACCGTATTAAACAGTATGAAAATGCCATTTGTAGATCCAGAACATCAGCAATTTGATATAGTTCAAACTTGACTATTATGCTATACAGCTTTTTTTTTCTTTTTTGGCAGAAGATGCTGGAGATCGAACTCAGGGCCTTGTGCTTGCTAGGCAAGAGCTCTACCCCTGGGCTAAATCCCCAACTCTATGCTATACTACTTTTTAAAAAATGAAATGTGAAAATGTTTAACTGTAAAGGACTATGGAAGGTATTACTTTGTATAAAAATACATGGAACCATGCTAAGAGTTATAGAAACAATTGTGAAATTGGAAGCAATATGAAGAGAAAAGGTAGTGTGGAAATCCAGTCAAATTATACATCAATCAGTAAGCAATATTCAATCAAAAAATTCATTATACAGCCAGCCCAGGTTTCTACCTACAGCTTGAGGATTTCTGAGGCTTAATCTTCTGAACAGTATGCAAACAATCTCAAGCTGACATCATTTTCCCTGTGGTACTCATCACATTCTATCTTCTTTCTCACCCGACTAGTAAGTAAGCTCATGGGGGCAAAGATTTTTTTTGTTTGTTTTATTCAGCATTTCATCCCCAGTGCCTAGGACTGTTCCAGGCTCGTAATAACCACTTAATTTCATTTCTTTAAGAAATGAGAAATCAGAACTTCCTAAATGACTTGGATAAGAAAATACAAGTACATAAAATAGATTTTAAAACAAAGGTAAGTAGTACCTAAATGTTATGTAAACAATAACGAAACAAAGCTTTCTAAATAAAAGTGGTTCCTACTCAGGAACACTCTAAAAAGGGTCAAACATTATATTTGAGCTATACCCATTCAAAAATTAAAATCTTCATATCTATTCACTTTATGAGTAATTCATTAAAACAAACATTCTCGAATTACAAAATTAAATTTAGGACAGCATGTAATAAAAATCATAGGGATAGCAATAAGGAAAAATCACACTGGAATTCTAGACAGAGATAGGAAGTTAGAGGAAAGTAAATGCACCTTTCAAGACTGGAATTTTGAAAGTGGTTGAATATAAAACTAAAATAATTTCACCTAAAACTAGCAATAAAATATCCATTTTAGGATTTATTTAATGATAAAAGATATCCCTAAAAGGGTATCGGTTTCTAATACGTTACCCTAGGTTTCCAAAGAAATCAAAACTGTCTAACATTTGCACTATATCCCGCTCCTAAATATATGTGTGAATTTTATACATGTATTTATATATGTATATAACTAAATTATTACATGATCACCAAACACTGTATGATTAAGAGTATTTCAAAAAGCATAGAGCACTGTGCAAGAGAGAAGATGATAATTATAAGAATAAAAAATATTGTTCTCACTAACATTTTCTCAATGTAATCTTTGATAAAATTCTCAAAAACAAAAGGGGGAAAAGAGACTATCAAATGTAATTTGCCATATACATTTATCAGCAGCCACTTGCTCCTGGCCACAATGGGCATCCTGCAGCTGGCTGTCAACCCACCAATAGCTGCTTGTCATCCACCTTCCTAGTCTCTTAGGACTAAGCTCACTTGGGTCAAAACAAGTCAACTGCGTTTCTCACCAGCAGTAATATGCTGGAACGAAAGTGTCAAGTATAATTCTGGCTGCCAGGATATTGTTCTTAAGAAAAGATCTGTAACTATTAAAGAGGACATTAAATTAGAGCTATTGCCTAAAAGAAAAGAGCTATCTGCATCTGTAGCTTGACTACTGTAATACACACTGTGGTCCTAGTATGTAGTAAAACCAAAGGAAAGGGAAGCAACCAGAAAAACCAACATATATCACAACTGTACCAAGAGTAAACTACTGAAAAACACATTGAGTGTGCCAGTAGAAATGTACACAGAAAGTGAGAGATACGCTTTAGAACAGATTCCACGTATTGTGCAAGACAGAATATTATCTCTAAGTAGCAAACCATTAGAAGAATACTGTAGAAGTTTAAAGGATAAAGTGGACTTACGCATACTGATACAAAACAATGTCTACAACATACTACTTGAAATTGAAAAATAGATTATAAAATCTGCTAGAATCAGTGTGGTGTCATTTTTCTTAAGTATGGGTACAGTTATGGGCAAAAAAAATAATCTAGAATGATACATTGAAACTGTTAAGAATGCTCTGTGCAGAAAGGAATTATGAATTATAAAGAGACTTTTGCTGTTTTATAAATTTCTTTCTCCCTTTAAAACAGTGAGTATGTAATTACTTTCATAATAATGGCTATTGCCAGGTTTTGGAAAGAAAAGACAAATAGCCTGACAAGCCCTTCTCTTCAGCTAATGAAAAACCTGAGGCTGCCTCCAGACACATACGCTGATCTTGAAAGCTGTCCAATGTCCTCTGAGGGCTTCTTTTTTTTCTTTTTTTTTAACCGTATCTTCTGTGGGACCCTAGAATATAAAAGAACTTCTCCCAGTGGGGGCGAGAACTGAGGGGTGCACTGGCCATGTCTCCTCCTCACCCCTGAGTACCTGAAGAGCCTTAGAAAGCCACAAAGCACATGTGAAAACTAATTAATGCAAGTATTTCTGTGCAGTTGGGAAACTGAGGCCCAAAGATTAGCCTCTGGTTAAAGCCTTTGTCTTACTGACTGATCTTAGGTCACTTTACCTACTAGGGATCATAAACACAGCACTAGGGACCTGTGGAGCTTTCATTTGCATACAAAATGTTTAGAGAAAACTGAAAGCACACATGAATCAGATCCAAAATACCAAAAGAATGCTGCATAATTAAAATGTATAAATGTGGGGCTGGGGATTTAGCTCAGTGGTTAGAGTGCTTGCCTTACAAGCACAAGGCCCTGAGTTTGATGCCCAGCGCCAAGAAAAAAAAAATTTATAAATGTAAATCAAACAAAAATAAATGCACAATTAAACATCAAAAAAGAAAAAGAAGCATATGGCTCTTGAAGCTCAACATGATTCAAACATACCACATTCCCTGATGGGTTTGCAAATATGTTTGCCTATTTTCTGTGGTCCGTGTTTAGCCAAACATATCTATCAAAGTAATCAGCAGAATCAGCCACCGAGAAAAACAAGTCGAAGAAAAACAGTAGCAAAGAGACAGTTTGTGACATGCTGATCACACTGACAGAAACCTAGAGGCGCAGTGCATGGTGGTGCATATCTGTAATTCAAACACTCAAGAGGCTGGAGCAAAAGGATAGTGAGTTTGAGGCCAGCCTCAGTATGGAAGCAAGCAAACATAACAAGTTCAAGGCCAGCCAGGACTACATATTGAAACTTTGTACCAAAAAACCAAAAATCAAACAACAAAAACTCCAGATGCCTGGGATAGTGAAGTCAACTCTTGGGCAGTAAAGTAAAATTCCAAAAAGACTTGAATCATTTAGAATAATAAGCAGTTTCTAATGGAACAAATTTTAATAGACATGATCATTCTGACTTTTGTTCTTAAAAAAACCCACTGTACAAAAATATAGGCTGGGTGTAGTGATACATATCTATAATACCAGCATTCGGGAGGCTGAGGCAGGAGGATTGCTATGAATTTGAGGCCAGCCTGAGCTACACAGTGAGACACTATCTCAAAATAATAAATAAATAAGTTGGGTAATTAATTAAAAAATATGTATGAATGACAACAGAGACTTAGGTCATCACCACAGAAAACAGGGGTACTGGTTCAGACTAAACTTAGTATGGAAGCAAGCAACACATGACAGGCAAAGCATGCAAAATATGGATAATGACCACACATGTATTTAATAATGCTGGGCACTTTTTAAAGACATAGGACACTCCCGTTATATTTCATTGCTACTATGAAAAGACCCCATGTCATAAGGAATAGTTAAAAAAATAGAGATGCTTAAATCTAGAGAAGAAAAGACTAGGCAAAGGATCATTCTCGTTAAATATAAAAGGACTACTATAAGGAAGAGGAATTAGACATAGTATGTGGCTTTCACAAGAAAAAACAACTAAGATGTTAAGGCAAGGAGGAATGCTAGCCAAAAGATCATTCTTTTCTAACAGGAGCGTGAAGACAGAGTGGGCTGTCAGGAAGCAGTTTTTCACGCAAAGCCTAAACCACCACTGGGGGGCACTGGAGATGTGGGTCTTGGATGCAACCTGGCTCCACCTAGCATGCACAAAGATTGCCCCTCCTCCCCGAAAAAAATCCACCCCTAGAGATTCTGGACCTTGGGGGGTAGCAATGTGTAACAGAAGACTGCTGCGGGTCATTTGGATACTTACAGCAGATAAAATTTGATACAGCCCTTGTCCTTCCCCTACTGGAGAGTATAAACTTTTGATACATAATTCTTCTGCAGTTAGGAATATGCACAAATGCACACAAAAGAGAATTACACACATGGTAAAAAATAGCTGTAAGTAAAAGCTTGGTCCTTTCTGAGAACTGTAACAGTGGAAGCTGAACCTTTGCCACCTTTCCTAAAGAAAAAAATAAAAAAACACAAACTTCTGCTTTCAGTCTTAAAACATTTTATATAGTTTCCCTATTATTAATAAATGATAAAGGGAAGCAGATTTTATTAACATATTACTCCCCTATTTCTATCTCTGAGGATTATATATAGTGAAACTAATAATCCAATAGTGTGTTACCTAATGCTGCAATCTCAACCATATCCACAACAGCCAAGAGAACCTGGGACACGATTTGAGTTTTCTCTTACTCTGCATTTTATTTATCTATTTATTTTAAATTTGTACACTATTCTACTAAGTGGAGTCCTCTGACTTCCCAGTCCAAAAGCAGGAGAAACAGTAAAGTACAGTAAAGAGAGTATGGGCAATATGGAAGAAAAAAAAATAGGTGACTAAAACAGCAGACAAGAATAATCAAAGCTCAATCTACTGCTATTTTAAATAATAGCAACCAGCCCCTACCTAAACCCTATGTTTATAAGGACATCATCCTACATACCTGAGTACTGTGTTTTTTAAAAAGCAAGAACAACCTAAAATTGCCAGCTACTTTGGAGGGCAGTTGTGCAGTTTCATACAAAGCTAAATATATTTTTATTATATGACCCAGCAATTGCACTCCTTGGTATTCCCCTAAATGAGCTGAAAACTTATATGCATACAAAAATCAACACACAAATATTCAGAGCAGCTTTATTCATAATTGCTAAAACTTGGAAGCAAACAAGATGTCTTTGAGTGTATCAATGGATAAACTAGTACATCCACACAGTGGAATACTATTCACACTGAAAAGAAATAAACTACCAAGTCATGAAAAGACACAAAGAAACCTTAAATGCACATTACTAAGTGAAAGAAGCCAAATCAAAAGAGCTACATATGTTGTAAGATTCTAACTATGTAACATTCTGGAAAAGGCAAAACTATGGAGACAGTAGCAAGATCAGTGGTTGGCAGGGTTTGGGAGAAGGGAGGGAAAGAGCACGCAGGTGATTTTTAGGGTAATAAAATCATTCTGTATGATACTGTAACAGAGGATATGTCTTTAAATATTTTTAAAAATCTATAGACTACAAGAAAGACAGAACCCTAACATAAACTAAACTTATAGTTAATATTGGCTCATCAATTTTAACAACTTTGCCATACTACAGAAAGATATTAATAAGAAACTGGGGATGGAGGAATATTTGGGAATGCTATACTTTTCACTCAATTTTCTATAAACCTAAAGTTGCTCTAAAAAAGTAAAACAATATTCTAATAAGAAATAATGATAAAGGTAGGGTACAGGGTTTTCAGCCACAGTAAAGAGTTTTTCCAGTCTAAATCATCATAGCCCATAGTTACATAATGCTGAATACTGTTATATAGTGTTATAGTTTACATATAATACAGTTTGCATATAAATATTTGTCAAATACAATTTATATATATTACATGCATATATGTAGTTTAAAAGTTAATAACTACATAACGTTGACCGTATCTGAATGTAAAAGATGAGTGCGGTAGGAAGAGGCTGGAGAGATGAGGGCTGGGTCAGCGTCATCCAGTGAAGACACAAGGCTGGTGCCGGTGTGTTCCCACTCCTTGCCACTGGTCTGGAACCGCCTCAGATTCCGTGTCATGCTCCTCCTGCTCCCTCCTGGCAGTGGTGTGGTTTGCTGATAAAGAGCTAACTAAAAAGTGCTGAAAGAAGTCCTAATACAGGTCAGAAATCAATGCTTTCCAGTGACATCAAGTCACCAAGAAAATGAAAAATTACAAGCAGTACATGGTATTCTAGTTTATACAGCACAGAAATATTCACTGTAGGCTTCTTTTGTATTTTTTCCATTAAAAATGGTTAAAACCAAAATAGTACTTAATGTCCAAAGTGATACTATCTGTCTGATAAATGTCACTAGAAAAATCTCTTAATATAATTTCTAACACATGCTAAACAGTATGGCCTAACCCTTCTCAGATCTACTTACAGTGTTTCTATGCTAAGAAATATATTATCAGGGTTTGGGGATTTAGCCCATTGGCAGAGCACTAGCCTAGCAAGTGCAACACCCTGAGTTCCAGCCTTAGCAACCCCCCCAAAAAAAATAGAAAGGAAGGAAAGATGGAAGGAAGAAGGAGAGAGAGAGAGAGAAGAAACCAACCAACAATATTTGGTATAAAGAGTAAATAGACCCAGGTGTGGTGGCACGTGCCTGTTATCCCAGCACTAGGGAGGCTGAGGCAGGAGGATCACTGAGAATGGATGATTCCACCAGGCTGCATCCTCTGAATGTCTGGATGGCTGAATTTGGGGAAACATTTCCCTCTGTGGCCCTGGATGAGCAGAGTGCCCTAGGGCTTTCTTCTCAAATGAAAGATTTATAGTTTTGCACCCTTGAGCCTGTGATGAGTAGGGGCTTACTGATTCCTGAGATGCCTTTCAATATTTTTTGTTGTTGTTGTTAACTGTCCTGATACAAAGAACTCGGCTTTTTTTTTTTTTTTAATGCTAATCTTTTTAGTAACCACACTCTCCTTTGCCCCACTTTGTAGCCCCTTCCTTTATGGCAAAACTGGAAACGTCAAGTTATTTAGCTTTGCTCTATGCTCCTGATCTAGCTAAAAACATCCAGCAATACCCATGCCACAGCCTGAACAATGAGCTGCCTTGAAATTTCCTCTGTCAGATTAGTTAGTCTACCACCCTTCATCTCAGTCTCCTGCAAAGTCTCAGGTCATGGACAAAATGAAGACATATTTTCTACCAGGATATAGCATACATGACCTCTAGTCCAACTGCCAATGGAGTCCTTGTTTCCAACTGAAACCTCCTGAGCCTGGTCTTTACTGAGCACATTTCGATCAGCATTCTGATCTTCTGAGCTCTGACCAGAATTTCCCATCAATTTTACTTGCTCTGCTTATACCATTCTCCAAACTGCTCCTGCACACCAGTTCCAAATGTTTGCGGACCACATGGTCAGTAGTCATAGCAATGACCCCACTGTTGGTACCAATATCCAATATCCAGCACTGTCTTAGAGAGTTTCCCATCATTGAACAAAATACCTGACATCCAGAACTTAAAGAAGAGGTTTATTTTGGCTCACTGTTTCAGTTCTCAGTAGGCTGGCTCCAAGCAGAAATAAAATGGCAGAGTGGCATACAGAGAAAAAGATGCTCAGCCATGGTAGTCAGGAAGCAGAAAGGGCAGAGCAGAGCTGGGGAAGGAGATATATCCTTCCAGATTGTGCCCCCAGTGACCTGCCCCCTTCAACCAGACCCCTAACAGCACTTAGCTATGAACATTCATCCTTGGATGAATCTACTGATGAGTATAATGCCCCTGTGATCCAATCACACACATGAGATTTTGGGGGGACAGTTTAGATCTAAGCCATAACACCAGGCAACTTAGCAAAATCCTGTCTCAAAGTAAAAAATACAAAACGGCTTGGGGATATAACAGTACAAAGGCTTTGGGTTCAATCCTCAATACCAAGGGGCGGGGAAGTAACTCAACATACACAAGAGCTCTTTGAGGTCCTCAACTTTTTTCTTAAAAAGTAGGTTTCTGAGAAGAACCACTGGTTTATAATATAAAAACATAAATAATAACCCCAGGTAAAATGTGATGACTGGGGCTGGGGATTTTGCTCAGTGGTTAGACTGCTTACGTAGCAGGCACACGGCCCTGGGTTCAATCCCCAGCACCTCCCCCAAAAAGTGATGGCTGCTATAGCCCTTCTATTTTTAGATATTCCAGGTCTTCCTAAATTGGACTGATATGGGCTGAAATTATTTTATCTCACTATCAATACAATCGAAACAAGTAATTCACTTAGCAAGCATGAAAATAGCCTGAGCAGTACCAAGATAATGTGTTAAACCAATTTGAATCGATGGAGTTTTTTTTTTCTTTACTCATTTTCTAAATAAGTGACCTGAGTTAAAATTGGTTTTGCTTCCCTGGTATAAACTGAATCAGTCTTTAAAGAGAATTCTTTCATGAATGACAAAATCATCATATACAATTCTCTTGAGAATGCATCCCACACAATCAAATTAGTAATGGAAACCTACAGAATGTGGTTCCATTACTCAACAGTAGAGCAAAAATTTTGAAATCCTACATTGGTTTTAAGGATTAGGATATGAAACATCATTTTCTTTTTAAAAAGTATACAAAATAACCATGTTGATTATGATCATTATGTATACAATGTACCAATACACGTTCTTAGTAAAAATTTTAAAAAAATAAAAAATAAATAAAAAGTACTTTGTGCACATATGTTACCATATCATTTGTGGGGGTAGTGGTTTCCAGAAAGGGAAACTGGGGGAAACTCAATTCACACTATATTCCTTTTTATACTGTTTGACTTTTTAATTATGTGTATGCAATACTTATTCAAAATTAGGTATTTTTAAGATACCATTTCCACATCATTCATTTCTCTAATATTTTGTCTCATTCTAAAAGATATGAGTAGACGTATAAATCATTTGATGCACATTTGTCACATTAGTAATGGACACACATCTCACATCTGACAGAAACATCAAGAACAAGCTGTCCATCAGCCTGGAAATGATCAGCCATTGACTACCCGCGGGAGTAGCTGACCACTGGAGAATCTAGTGATGTCATCTATCTGCCCAACATAGCTGATATAGTTGCTCCTTCATTGGTAGCTCTTTTCCTTTTTATATTTATCACAGCATTTGCTTTAAGAAATATTCCCTGAAGTACCACATTAGGTAAATTTCCTTAAACCACATAGCACTAAATTCAGCATGTATTTAATTCACAATATCCACCAGGTACTATAATTTAATGTAACACTTGTAACTTGTATCAAAGTGCACCTGTATCTAAATACCTAACAACACAATATACAAAGTCTACCCAAAAAAATGTATACATACTTCAGCAGTTTGCTGTACTAATAAATATCTGGAAGATAATGGCCACCGCTTTGAGCACCTCTTATAATTATAGAGGTCAAAAGTAACTTGTATTAATCTCATGATGTCTCAAATTTAGTATTAAAATATTTATACAATTTTTTCTTTTCCTGATGTATACATTTTTGGGGGCAGACTCTGTAGTTCTAATCATCCATGAAAAAGATTTGGGGATTTTAAGCAATTCTAAATTTACTGACCCAATCTTATGATGTTGTGACAGTTAATCCTAAATTTAAACTTGGGCTACGTTATGGTTGGCTAAATGGTATCTAGAACATCGAAAAACCAGAGCTACAATAGAATTTACTATATAATTTATTATACTACTCTAGCTACTCATGCTGGGTTCTACACCACATCCCTGCTATTCAGGGATGCTGACATTGTACAAAAGAGTCAGAGTAGTCTGATATGAGTAAGGCAACACTTAATGAATTAGCCACCAAGTGCTAAAGATTTCACATGAATTTTCTTTATATCTTCACAAATCAATGATAAAGGCATTATTATCTCTGTCTTAAAATTAAGGAAATTTGGGCAGAATGGTGAACAGCAGAGAAACGGCCTCTCCGAGATTTGATGTCCACTGGAATATAACATGAGGAAGGGAAGGAGGAGGGAAGTGGGTTCCCAGGAGCCAGCAAGGATCTGAAATGATAATCAAAGCCCACAGGGAGAGCAAAGAGAAGGACCTCAGCACAGAAGAAGGTGGCAGGCAGCAGTTTCTCCCAGAGTCCCAGTTAGTGGAGTGGCAGAGACGGCTGAAGCCTGCAGATGCATGATGACTACTGGCAACCTCTGAGGCGTTCACAGAGAAACACACCAGTGGAACTAAGTGGTGAATGCAGCGGAACTGCAAGGGCTATTTGTCATTTTCTAGGCTGTGTTTGATGGTCTTGTTATTACTGATTGTACTACTTTAGCCAAGGTGACAGAACTGTTCTAATCAGCTGTTCTTCCTTGTACAAGACTGAGACTGCCTGAGGACCATAAACAACACTACAGGCCAGTACCACAGAACCAGGGGCTAGCTAAACAAGCAGCAACTTCTTACCCTCAATAAATTGAAGAGGTAGGCTCTTGCAACACACTCAAAACCCAAAAGTCAGCTCTATTTGGAAGACATCTCTGAGAAGTAGTCATTTCCTAATGGTTCTCGATACTAGCAATAAAGCCACCTTCCATAAAGCAATTTATAAGCATCAATCCAGGAATTAAACTAAAGAAAGAAAAAAAGGGCCTGGGGATTTAGCTCAGTGGTTAAAGTGCTTGCCTACCAAGCACAAGGCCCTGAGTTCGATCCCCAGCACGGGAAAAAAAAAAAAAAAAAGAAAGAAAGAAAAAGAAAATGAGAAGACACATCAACAAGATTAAAATCAAGAAAATTAAGGCTCAGAAGAGTTAAGTAACATGCTCAAAGTTCCAAAGCTATTAGGAGGCATTAACAGGATTTAATCCCAGAGCCAGTAGTGGGTTGAAAGGCTGTGTGATGGTTAATCTTGACTGTCAATCTGATGAGACTGAGAGATGCCTGGATTAGTAAAGCACATTTCCAGAGTCTGAGTGGGTCACAGAAGCATGACCTTGGGAACTGTATCTGTTTCATGGCCCCTTCCTCTAAGGCTCGCCCCTCACTCTCTGCCTCCCAGTCATTGTGATTAGGAGCTTTCCTCTGCATGCCCTTCCCATGATGCTTCTGCCAAAACCTCTGAAACTGTAAACCACAATAAACCTTTCCTCCTCCTTTAAATTGTATATGTTAAGTATTTTGTCCCAGCAACAAAAAGCTAACTACTACAGGTGGCTACCAAAAAAAGGTATGTCCATGTCCTAATCACTGGAATTTGCAAACATTACCTTATTTGGGAAAAGTCTTTGAAGATGTAACTAAATTAAGAATCTCGAGAAAATATTACCTTGAATTATCTGGGTGTGTCCTAAACCCAGTGTCAAGTGTCCAGATGAGAATGAGGCAAACAGAGATTAAGCAGTAGTAGACAATGTGACCACGGAGGCAGACACTGGAGTACTGTGGCTACAAGGCAAGGAA
>PVJO010019554.1:0-33824 GCA_004026905.1 Hystrix cristata
CTAGGCAAGCACTCTACCACTGAGCTAAATCCCCAACCCCTTCCTTGGAGTTTTTGCAGCATTCAGCTATGAATCCATCTAGACCTGGGTTTTCTTAGTTGGCAGGGTTTTATTACTGCTTCAATTTCATTGCCTGTTATTGGATTATTCAGGGTTTTAAATCTTCTTGGTTCAGTTTTAGTAATTCAGATGTATCTAGGAATCCATTTCTTCTTCACTGGTGTAAATATTTGCAAAGTAGTTGTTAAAAATCTTCTTGATTTTGTCATTGTCTATTGTAATTTCACTGTTTTAATTTGTAATTGCTTTGAGTTTTGGTTAGTTTGACTAAGGCTTTTTCTATTTTGTTTATTCTTTTGAAGAACCAACCCCTCAATTCATTGATTCTTTGCATTGTTTCTTTGTCTCAATTTGATTGAGTTTTGCTCTGATCTTTATAATTTCCTTCCTTGTACTAGCTTTGAGTTTGGATTGTTCTTGCTTTTCTAGGACCTTGAAGTGCATAGTTAGGTTACATTCTGTTTTTGTGATGTGGGCATTCAGAGGTATGAATTTCCATCTCAGGGTTGCTTTCATTGTGTCCCATAAGTTCTGGAATGCTGTACTGGCATTGTCATTTAGTTCTAGAAACTCTCTTATTTCTTCCTTGATTTCTTTTGTAACCCATTGATTATTTAACAGTGTATTGTTTAGTTTCCATGTGTTTGTACAACTTCTGTATTTTCTTCTGCCATTAATCTCTAGTTTCATTGTGCTATGATCTGATAATGTACATGATATAACTTAAATATCTTTCCATCTACTTAAGATGCTTTGTCTTATTGGCTAGTATTTATTTATGTGGTCTATTTTGGAGAAAGTTTCATGTGCTGCTAAGAATGTGTGCTTTGTTGTTGGGTGAAACACTCTGTAGGTATCTATTAAGTCCATTTATTTGAAGGTTTTGTTCAACTCTGATACAGTGGTACCTCAGTTCATGAACTTAATTCTTTCTACGATTCTGGTCACAAACCAAATTGGATGAGAACCAAATCAAATTCAAAGGTTAGATTCAATGTTAATTCAGTTCTTGTCCAATTTGGTACGCGACAATAATCATTGAAAGTATTAAGTTCATGAGCCGAAGTTCTACTGTATTTCTTTGTTGATTTTTTTTGTCCAGTTCATCTATTTATGACAGTAGGGTATCAAGGTCCCCCACTATAATTGTGTTTATGTTTACCTGATCTTTTATGTCTAGTAGTACTTGTTTTATAAAGTTGAGTATGCTGTTGTTCAGTGCATATATATTAATACTTCTTATCTTTCCTGTTGTCTTGTCCCCTTAACCAATATATAGTAAACTTCTTTGTCTCTTTTGATCAGTTTTGGCTTGAAGTCCACTTTTCTGAATATAGGATAGCTACACCTGCTTTTTTGGAGGAAATGTCCCATTAGAATGTTGATTTCTATCTTTTGATTTTAGTCTATGTGTTTCTTTTTGGCTTACACATGTTTCTTATATACTGCATATTGCTGGGTTTTGTTTCTTGATCCATTCTGCCAATTTGTGTCTTTGATTGAAAGAACTGAGACCATTCATATTGAGAGTTATTACTGATAGGTATTGACTTATTCTTCTCATTGCCTTATTTTCCTGTTGCTGATTCCTGATCTTTCTTTGCTGCTTAACTGTTCACGCTCCCTGCTGTGTTCATTCTCTTAGACCTCTTGTCATTGTTAGCTTCACTGACTCTTTGTAGAATATCTTTGAGAATTTGGGGGAGTGTTAGTTTGGTGGTCATAAATTTTTTGTGTACTCTCGATCATGGAAATACTTTATTTCTCCATCAATGTTGTTTTGTTTTGGTTTGGTTTACTTTGCTTTTTTTGAGACAGGGTCTCACACTGTAGTTCAAGCTGGTCATGAACTCACTATGTGGCCAAGGCTGGTCTTGAACTTGCAGTGATCCTCCTGCCCCAGCTTCCCAAGTGCTAGGATTACAGGCATGTGCCACTGTGCCCACCAGCTCTCTATTAATTTTGAAAGACAGGTTTGCAGGATATATCAGCCTGGGTTGGAAACTGTTTTCTTTTAGGGCTTGAAACGCTTCATTCCAAGCTCTCCTGGCCTTTAAGGTTTGTGTTAAGAAATCTGCTGTAATTCTATTTAAATTTCATTTAACAAAAAGACAAGGCATAAAAGACAAAGCATAAAAATTCAAGGTATAACAGACAAGGCATGAGCAACTGACAAACAAGAATGAGAATTTCTGATGACCTAAACAACTCACAATCCGGAATCTATGAAACAAAAGCAAACTCTTACCTCCTTCTAATTATCTTGGTGCGGACCTCCAAATGATATAGGGGGAAAAAAATATCACTCCCAACCTGCTAGATGTCAGTTACGCTGAGTTTGTGTTCCCTGAAGTCGAAGAATGAATGAATCTAAGGAAGAAAGGAGGTTAAGAGTAGGAAATTTATTGAGAGAGAGGAAAAGAGCTCCTGAGAGACAGGAGGGGACACGAGTGGGTTGCCCAGAAATCTGCTGTAATTCTAATGAGTTTACCCTTATAAGTGATTTGTTGCTTTTCTTTAACCTCTTTTAAGATTCTGCACTTGTGTTTGATTTTTGGAATTTTGACCATGATTTGTCTTGAAGAATTTCTTTTCTGATTGTGGCTATTTGGGGTTCTATATGCCTCACTTATATAAATGTTAAGTTCTTTTTCTTTTGGAAAGTTTTCTGTTATAATTTCAGTTGTCAGGTTTTTTATGCCATTTGTGCTATCTTCTGATTTTTCACTAATTTCAGTTAATCTTAAATTAGTACTCTTTGCAATATGTGGAATGTTGAATCCATTTTCATGTCCTCTTCTTGTTTTTAAGATGTTTTTCATTTATTGGTCACCAACAACAGCCCTGTTTTCTAGTTCTCACATTGATCACTTCTGCTGCCCCCACTTTTGATAGACTTTTCAGTCTCCTGAATTTCTATTTCTAATCTTTTTTACTGACTCTAATTCTTTTTTATTTTGGTCATTCATGTTTTTGCATCATTTTGTTTAGCTCTACTAGATTTTTAATAGTGTCTTCCACAGACCTGCTGATCACTTTGTTTATTTGGCCCACTATCTGTTTACTTATATCCTCTGTAACCTTGCCAAGTGCCTTACTGATCTGTTTTGTTATCTTCTCTGTTATCTTTCCAAATAAATTCAGCTCTGTGACTTTTGGTTTCCTCCCACTCAATGCTCCATGGATCAGCTTTCAGGGGAGTTGGGAGTTTTTTGAGGCATTTTATTTCCTCGTCTTCTCACATTTTTAGTTTGTTTGTTGGTTGTGTTGAGGCTTGCTAGTTGATTATAGTGGCAAGATTTGTTGCTAGTATGGGGACCTCTTTAGTTAATGTCTATTTTTCAGTGGTGTCCTCTGGGCTTGGCTAATTATTGGCCTTTGCCCCGTCCTAGGATCCCATCACCTCTATTTACTTGGGAGGAAAGGTTGAAGCATATTTGGCCCAGTACCCAGTTCTCTAGGTATGGGCCATAGTATGGTTAATGACCCCCAGGCAATCCAGGTATTGGCCTCTTGAGGAAACCAACTAATAGTATGAACTATGTATCTTGGCTATAGCAATAAAACCAGTAACAGTAATAGATCATCAAAGACAAACAGGATTGGACAAATCCTAAGACCAATAATGTATCACTATTAACCATAGAAAAGAGAACTATAATTGCAGTATGAACACAAAGACAGATGAAATATTAACCTACTAGTAACCTACAGTGAATATCTACTAAACTTTACTTCCACTAACAACAGAACAGTATTCAAAAGTAATAGCATAAGGTTAACTAGCTCTCTAGAGATTACTAGTAAATGTAGAGGGGATGAGGAACAAGAGAATGAAAAAGGTAAAATTTGAAAAATTAATCAATGGGATATGAGATTGAGGAGAAAAAAATGAGATAGGGTCCTATTGAGGAGTAAAAAGAAATTAATAGTGTTAGAAACCAGTCACAGGAAAGAGCAAACAAGAAAAAGAAGAAAAAATAAAAACACTAAAATATAGGAAATGAAATATACGAATGCAGAGAAAAAATATCAAAGGGGATAAAGAAAAAGAGAAAAAAGAAACTAAATAGGAAAAAAAACCAAAAATGGATTAAAAATCCCACCCCAAAAAAAACTGATGAAGGAAAGAGAACAATAATTTAAAACAGAAAAAATTTTAAAAGACTGAGTCAAAGAAGAAAGCTCTTTGCGTTTTTGAGTTTCTGGCTTCTTTCCAAGATCTTCAATCTTAGAATCTAACCAGTTACAATTTTCTCTGCCTGACTTTAGGGTCTCTGGGTTTTTGAGGTGCCCTCCTCTGTCCATTCACCCCAGTCTGTGGTTACCATCCAAGCCACATGTATTCTTGCTCACACATTGCTAGATGGGAAAAGTGATCAGCTCTTTGGTCTCTGCTAAATGTGGGCTGCAGGAGGGATTCTAGTAGACTGTTGAACTTAAAAGTCAACATTCACTGGATCTAGTTCTGTTTGCTCCCTCCTCCCCCAGGGCATTGTCCTCATCCAGGATCAGGTGGGTTGGTTAATCTGCCCTTCTGCTGCTCCAGTTTTGGATTGGTGGATGGTCACACTGTGTGCAGAACAGCACAGCCTGCTTGTTTGCTGGGGGCCAACTACCACTCTACTTTCTGTATCTGTGAATTTGACTACTCTAAATGCCTCATGAAAGTGGAATAATACAGTATTTATCTCTTTGTGGCTGGCTTCTTTCACCTAGCATTATGTCTTCAAGTTTTCCTTTGAAGAATTATTTGATAACTTTTCTTAACGTATATGCCAGAGACGGCCTAAGGTTTTGTATGGATTGTTCCATTTAACAAATTGTGAGGAAGGAATTTGTTCTGTGGCCGTTTAACAGATGTTGAAACCAAGTGTTAAGGAGATTAAATCACTTACTTAGCAACTCAGAGCTAATAAATTCAAAGTCTGACCCGGCCTCACACCTGCCCCCCTCTTTAGGACCACAGAGGACTGGGGCAGCCAGTACTTCACCAGCCTTAGCCCAGTTCTCAGTCAATGAAAAGAGGTCTGGTAACAGCGGGATTAAATGAATTCCAACTTTCAAATTGCCTCAGATTAAAAGCATATGTGTAGGAAAGCCATTTGTCCTGTTGGTACCAAATCAAAAGCACACTTCCAAGTTGAGCATGGTGGCACATGCCTATAATCCCAGCTACTCCAGAAGCTGAGGCAGGAGGATAGCAAGTTTGAGAGCAGCATGGAGGCCTTATCAATACCCTGTCTCAAAATAAAATTTTAGAAATGCTGGGGATGTAGCTGAGCAGAGGAAGAGACGGAAGAGGAGGAGAAGGAAGAGGGAAGAAAGAAGGAAGGAAGGGGAAGGGAAAGGAAGGGAAAAAAGAGAGATGGAGCTTTTGGACTGTCCATAGCAAACCCTTCATGGACAAGGGAAAGGAGATGTTGCTCCATGGTGGCAGAAGGAAAACAAGAGAAAACTCTGTGGTTGCCCCGAAGGAAGAACGTACACTTGTGATGTTACATTAGTTAGAACCTACGTGATGTTAAGTGACTGGAACCATCCTGAGCACTTGGCATATTAATTCATTTAATTTTTGCAAATTTCCCATGCAAAAATTCTATTACTGCCCCCATTTTACAGATGAAGACACATAGTTACAAAACAGTTTTGTACTTTGCCACAAGTTGGGTGGTAAGTAGTGGAGCCAAGATTAGAAGCCAGGTATGCTGGCTCCTGAGTTCAAGCTCTTAACCCTGACTACACTGTCCCAAGCTGCAGACCTACTATGTGATGCACAGATGCTCTGCAACTTACAATGGTATTACATCCACCTTCAATTAAAATATTATAAGCTGAAATTTGTGCATTTAACAAATGCACGACTCTAACCTATGACACATCCTAGTTCAGCTGCACAGCACACTGTGGAACATCAGTTGTGTCCCCTTGTGATCAAATTGCTGTTTGGGAGCTGTCGTCACTGCTGCCACACAGCATGGAGAGCGAGAACACCTCATAGTGCCAGCCCAAGGAAAGTCCAAATTCGAATTTGCGTGTAGGGTTTCTACTGAATACATAACGCTTTCATCCCATTTTAGAGTTGCAAAGTCCGTAAGTTGAACCATGGTAAGTTGGGGACCATGTGTGTACCTATTAATGCTTTCTTCCTTCATGTTTGAAGAGAAGCCCAGCAAATCTGGTACCAGATTTATCTCCTTGGGTTTTTTTTTTGGTGGGGGGGCTTTTTGTGTGTGTGTGTGTGGGATCGAACTCAGGGCCTTATGCTTATGAGGCAAGCACTGTAACTACTGAGCTAAATACCGAGCCCCAGGTTTCTCTTCTTGAAAAGTAAATTTTATCACCTTCTTAAGGGATGAAGTCTCAATGGCCCAGTAGTGTGGGTGAGACCCCAGCTGGGGAGCAGTCTACAGAGTGATGACAAAATCATAGCTGCTGATAGGTTGCAGAGTGACTACTGTCCCCCACTCCTCGCAGACCGCAGGGGTTAATGTGGCTGGTTTATTCATCCTAATGCTCTCAGAGTTAATTCTGATTCATATGGAAGAGAAAGTGTACAACTTTGGGCAATATGCTTGCACGTTTAGTTCTAAAGGGAAGTAACAATGTCTTTTATTTTTAAATTCTGACACCTGCTTTTTACTCATTTTTTTAATGGTACTGGAGATTGAACTGAGGCCCTCATAATGTTAGGCAAGTGCTTTACCGTTGGGCTATATCCTCAGCCCTCCGGCATTTGTTTCATGGTATCTTCCATGTTATTTGTTTAGTGTATACATGGAAGGCATTAGGGTGTGAAATCTAACCCAGTGGTCAGCTGGACAAGCCATTCATCTCTGGTGAGCTCCTGGTCTCCCGACCACCAGCACAGTTCTAGGCTCCCAGGAAACAAAGCTGTAAGACAGTCTATAGGCACATGGAGTCATTGGGAACAGAGAGATTATACCCAAGTAAATAAATAAATACAGTAATCAAGGCGATTTCAGATAAGGATAGATACCTTCAAGAAGAAAATAGCACACAATAGTTCTCAAGAGATTACCGACAATGGGGCAGACATTCCTGACACTTCATCCTCTTCCACCAACACTGATTAAGTAACTATCATATTAAGTGCTCGGAACACAGAGGAGAGAAACATAGCACCCACCCTCCTCAGCAGCAGCAATAACAGACGGGAAATCGAGTTCCAAGTGGACTGACCTATGACCTGTCTGAATTATCAGGGAAAACTTCCCCCAGGATAACAATGGCATTAACATGTTGGCGACAGCGAGAGTCTATCTAGTTCAAATGCTGGGAGTAAAATATGGCCCCTGCTGGCTTTGATTATGAGACTGGCTTGGTTGGAAACTGTTCGCCCTGCAGAAATCTCTGCTCCCTGGATTAGGACGTTAAGCCCGGGCCGGGGTGTAGGTCAGTGGTAAAATGTTTGGCTAGTGTACATAAAGCTCTGGGTTTGATCCCCAGCACCGCCCCCCAAAAACCTTTAAGCCTCTGTTTACTCATTACACAGCATTGCGGATCCGCCCCTCCCAGAGGCATTTAAAACATGCTAAACTGGCGTTGCAGAAAAAGCAAGCCCGTATATTCAGGAAATATAATCGTGTGAGCAAGTCAGCCCCATTCACTCTCCGAGAGGGGAGCTGGACAACTTGCTGCCTCCAGTCAAGTACCGGCAATGGACATGGAAAAGGTCAACTCCGTGGACTTCGGCGAGTTTGTGGATGTGTTTGGGAACGTCGCTGAGAGATGTCCGCTGAAGGCAGCCGCTGTCTGGTCCTGGCACCCGTTCTCGGACTTGGAAGGTTTAGAGAAGCACTCTTTTGCCTTTACTGATGCTCTCCTCAGTCAGGTAAGGCTTCAGGGTTAGATGTTCTCTGTACAGAGATGTTAAACCTGCTCCTCGAAATAGTTTTAGATGCCTTAGTCTAGTTGCTCTCACACTCGATGTATTTATTTAGCTATTTTTCTTGGAGGGTCAGTGAGTGTCCTCAGGTTTAGGAAACAGGAGTGAAGCTGTTAGGCTGTTAGGCCAGATGGGAGAGGCAGGAGCATGCATAGGTTGAGGTGAAGTAGCTGTTAAATATTAGAGCGTGGGGGTCGCAGGGAGGGATGCGCTGAAAAGGCTTACAATGATTTAGAGGTCAGAGGTCAGGCTGCAGGCCTCTGCTTCTCAGACCTCCAGATTCGCCTGAGAGGAGACAACCGAATGTCAGGAACTGTAGGAGCCTGGGCGAGAGAAAGGCTGACTACCTAGGAAAGGGGACTCATCCAGACCAGGCACCCCCTGAGGGAACAGGGTGGGGAGGAGGAGAAGCTAAAGTAATCCCTCTGAAAAATGGAAATAAATTCTTGATTTCTCCAGGGGAGAGAGAAAATTGAACCATTCCTGGCTGTGGGGTGGGGAGAAGAGGAGATGGGGGTCTTAGAGGAGTGGAGGGACTCAGAATGAAGCAGAGCTGCAAAGGCTGAGGGCTAGCAGCCCAGGTGGCCTCAGCAGGCCAACCTATATTCTGTGGAGAAGCCGTACACACCCTCTAGGGACAAGGACAAGTGGCCGGGGCCGGGCTGTGCCGTCCCACATGGCTTCTAGTTGTCAGGTGGATGTCTCTCCCAACAGAGAGATTCGAGATTCGTTTTCATTCACTTGAGAAGCGCTGAGGCCGGTGCTCTAAAACCAGACTGACAGAAGCGTCAAGCTGTGGTGGCACCCACCACTCCTAAGGGTTTCTCTGATTCTCGCTTAGCCACGGACTCTGACACAAGGGCAGCTGGCAGGCTTGGAGTCCTCTGACCCACGAATCACAAAGGGACAGCTGTCTCCAGCTTGCAGAGCGAGGTGGCAACATCTTCTCGGCCAGAACCCTGCCCGGCAACAGGCAAGAAGCAAGAGGCTGGGGTGCGCCCCAGCTCACGATGCCTGGCAGGAAAGAGAAGGAGGCAAAGGGAGAGCCTCTTTGGGAAAACTGTCCTTCAAGGGTCTGCGCCAGGGCTGGGGATATAGATCAGTGGTAGAGCGCTTGCCTGGCATGGGTGTGGCCCCGAGCATGACCTCCAGCACTGTCCCCCAAAAGGTTCATGTGACATGTTTTTCCTACCATAAAAAAAAAGAAGAAAAATGCCACGATGTGCATTAATACGCAGACGCGATGAGGCTGGGGAGGGAACAGACGGACAGAGAATGTAAGAATAGCATGGGTAACTTTAAATCTAATACTCATTAGGGGCTGGGGATTTAGCTCAGTGGTTAGAGTGCTTGCCTTGCAAGCATAAGGCCCTGAGTTCGATCCCCAGCTCCAAAAAAAAAAAAAAAAAAAAAAAATCTAATACTCATTGGTTTGTCCAGTTATTCAACTTTGATTTGAAGTTCATTATTTGGTGTTTGGAACATAGATATTAAAATAAAAATTTCTGTTTCCATTTTCTTTCCCACCAACCCATTTGGTTGAGGTACAGGTGAAGGGTACATCTAGTCCAGGTCCTGAGCATGCTGGGGTGTGAGCAGGACTTGGCTTGGTCTCCCTCCCTAAAGGCTTGTTTTCATTCCCTTCCTCACTGGATGGGTCCTCTGCCTTCAAGACTACTGTGAATCCTAGATCACTTAGGGACTATACCGTCAGGATTTAATAGAGGTTTGATGAATGAATACATCAAATTGTTCCTGGGATGATGTTGACAGATGACAGACTTCATCTGATTCTTTCCCATGCAGTTTAATTGGGTGGCATTAGTGGCCAATGAGCTAAAATAGCTGGAAGGACCCTAGGCTGATTGGAAGTTTCTTTGCTTCTTTCTGAGAGGGTGGGAATCTGCTGACAGAGCAGCTTCCTGGCCCTCTGCTGGTGTCCACACTTGTCTTAGAGGCTGCTGGAAGCGGAAGCTTTGCTGCTGGGGTGGCTGCTCTGTATCTAAACATCTTAATGACATTAGATAAGTGATGTTAGCAATAGCGATAATAATAACAGACAGCTACCACTTATTGAACTTCTACTGCTGGTGTGTTCCAGGTACTCTGCATTTGGCAACCCACTCGATCCTCCTAATAATCCTTTAAAACAAATATTGTTGTTACTGTTATTTCTCCCTCCTTAGAGATGAGAAAACTGAGGCGCAGACAGATTAAGTAATTTGAGCTAGGACACAGAGCCAGAAAGTATACAACTAGAATTCTAATAACTCTGAGGGTCAGTGCGATGGCTTTTTAAATTTTTTTTCTGATCTGAGGATTGAATCCAGGGCTGCCCTCATACTAGGCAAGTGCACTATCATTGAGCTACATTCCCAGTTCTTTTTATGTTTGTATTTTGAGACAGGGTCTTGCTAAATTACCCAAGCTGTTCTTGAACTTTTCATTCTCTTGCCTCAATCTCCTGAGTAGTTGGGATTAAAGATATACACCATCATGCTCGTCTAACAGCTTTTAAATAAAATGGTGGAACCGGGAGTGAACGCAATGGCTTTGAAGTCTTTTTTTCAGAGAATCAAAGTCTAAAAACAATTTCTGAGGGTTTCATTCACTCCTTCATTCAGCGATTTATTCAATTAACAGCCAAACAAAATGGCCTATTGTACAGCATGGTAACTATCGTTAATAATGGTCTGTATTCTTGAAAATTGCTTAGAGCATAGATTTTATTTTATTTTGTGGTGCTAAGAATTGAACCCAAGGTGATTTAGTGTTTGGCAACTGTTCTACAACTCAGCTCCACTCCCAGGTTATAGTATATATTTTAAATGCTTTTAACCATTAAAATGTTTGTGTGAGGTAACGCATATGTTAAATAGCTTTGTTTAATCATTTATCAGTGTATACAATATCAAAACATCATGTTGTACACCAGAAATACTGGCAATATTTGTCAGAAAGATCAAATAAAATGGGATTTATTGCATAGCCTATCTTTAACCTTTGGATAGTAAGGCATAGAAAGGGGATAATAGAGTCTTTTAATCCTAAAACTAGAAGAGGCCTTAAAGAAATGAACAGGATATGGTAATTTTACCAGGCAAGGATTTGTTTTAAATGACCTACCATCAACAGAAAACCTACCATCAACAGAAAACTTCCAAGTGGGTTTCTAGAATAAACCAAGGTTCAGTCCACTTAGGTTATGATGACTATCAGCCAGTAGATGGCAGGCCAGGATTAATATTTGACTGCAGGACTGCTTGGCAAAATAGTTGCTCTAGGCAATCACTATAGCTTCTACAAAGATGAGAGAAAGGTGTTGCAGGCAAGAGAAATAGCATTAGTAAAGGGAAGAAGGTGGAAACATACACACACACAACTTGAACCAATTCAGGACTGATTTGTGTTAAAAATGAAACAGCAGACTGGGATGCTCAGTAACACAGCAAATGCTTAACTTCTGAGAGGTCCTAGGTTCAATCTCCAGCAGCCCCCACAACCAAAAAAAAAAAAAAAATCAAAGAGCAATAAAATTTTTATTTTTCATCAAAGAGTTAATCTTGCATACTTGGGGCATTTCCAATAATGCCATAATTTAATATTTAATACTAACCAGAACACATATTTCTTGAATTAATGAAGGTATTGAAAACAATAGTTTGCTTATAATAAGGCTATAAGGGATTTAGATCAAGCTATTAAAATGTGTTCCTTTGTTTATTCAGTAAAAAAAAAGAAAAAATTAACACTCCTCAAGAGCTATCTGTTGATTGTTGAATACTTTGCCTAACACTAACCCTAAGTGCCTCCCATGCATGCCGCAGGCATTGTCCTGGGCACTGAGTAGTAAACAAGCCTCTCTACATTCCATGAGCTGACATTCCAGTAAAGACAGACAGGATTAACATAAATAACTATGACTTCTTCAGATTCTAGGAATTATCAGAAAATATGTATATTGCAGAAAAACGTATGTAATAAAGGAGGTCTTTTCTAAGAGGTAGAATTTAAGTTGAAAATCGAAGCATCAGAAGGAAGTATCCAAGATCTAGTGCAGGTTACTATGAGAAAATTAACCTGAGACTAGAACGAACTTATATTTTGGGGCCACGGAAAGACCAAGGCAGTTGGAGAACAGTGAAAAGTGAAGAGAGTGCAGAAAAGAAGCAAGTAAGAGTCAGATCATGTGCAGTTCTTTTTGGTATAATAAAGATCGACTTCATTATAGGGACTGTGACTGGTATGACATTTTCCTAGAATGCTGAGGATCCAGGGTTCCATCCTCAGCACTACCAAAAACAAACAAACAAAAGGTTTGATTTTCTCCATTTGCCAGACACCACTGGATTTGGCCTTTAGAGTGGTTGTGTAGGGGCCACATCAAATGCAGGGTGATCAGTCCAGGGGCTGCTGTTGTGGTAGTAAAAGTGAGAGATTAGGTTCCTGGCCTAAGGTTGAAGTGGCAGAGATGGAGAGAGTTAAGGGAACTCTTGGAATAGATATTAGAGTCAGAGTCAGTGGGATTTGAGGGGGATATATTTGATGGGGAGCCGATCAGAAACAAAAAATATTAAAGATAACGCCAAAGTTTTTAGATTTTGGTACAAGGTTTTAGTTTTGGCAGCTGGGTGGATGGTGGTCCATTTTCTGACATGAGGAAGAAAGAATTGAGGAGATAGGCTGTAGGAAGGAGCCCCAAAACGAGCTAAATGAGCATGCTAAGCCATCAGTTGGATCATAATGAAGGAACTCAACAGAAAACTAAAAGCTAAGCTAGATCTGGGTGCTATCAAAGATGGATGGTATTTATAGCCATAGGCCTGTGCAAACGTAGGAGGGAGCAGGCATGAGTACTGGGTCCTTGGGGTGCTTCTATAGTGTCCATCTGGCAGGGCAACGTGAAAATAGGCCAGTGGTATAGGAAGGGCAACCTCCAGACATGTTCCACGCTCGCTAGAGGTAGAGAAAGAAGAGAACAGGCATCGGTTGCTGCAAAAGTTGCCTGTCATCTGTGACTTGAGGAGTGCAGATTGTGTGACATAATAGAAGCTTGGCTGAAGCTCGAGAGATGGGCAAGGAATAGAGAGCCTGGTAGGCAACTCCTTCCAAGTGAGGAAGAGCAGAGAAATAAAGAGAAACTAGCGGGGTACAAGGAATAAATAAGGGGACTTTAATTTTGTTTATGGGATGAGTGATCGAAAAGCCTGTTTGCAAGTGGATAGAGATGACAGGAATGGAAAAGTAGAAGTCTAAAGTTGCAGAAGCAGAGTCTTTGCCAAGGAAAGAGGAAGCTGGCTGTAAGAACACAAAGGCAGGGGCTGGTCTTTGACAGAGGGACAGATCATCCTTTGTGCCAGGAGTGAGAACGCACTAGCGGGAAGAGGCAGGTGGGCTGTAATGAAGCTGGGCAATTGCCTGCTGGTCAGGGCCACCACTGCCCAGCCTGTTCTTCTCCCATGGGAGTAAGGAGGTTCACCTCTGCCAGCAACACCTCTACAAACACAGATTTGCGTGCAGTGGTCCCAACAAACAATACACATCCACACCTACACCACTAGACACAAAGCCCAAAGGCCCAGGTGTGAAGTCCAGAACATCCTGAAAGACTGAAGAAACGAGCAGCACGGAGATGCCCTGAGCATTCGGGGAGGCACTGGACTGGCTGGCCAGTGCATGGCCGTTACAGGTGGGAGACCCCGAGACTGCAGACAGGGAGGTGGCAAGTACCTGCCCACAGTCTCCAGCCTCCCGCTGGGGTTTATGGCTGCCTGGGGGTATCTGTGCGGTGCACCTTTGGCAAAGTGAGTGGGAAGGAGTGTGGAAGAGTGGGGGAAGGCCTGTGGGTAGATGGATACCATGCCCCTCCCCAGTACCAAGGAATCTGTTTTGATGATGAGCATGGGGTTTTTGGCTGGGTGAGGTAAGGTTCTTTTTCTTCTGTGTTATTTGCAGCTGAAGAAGACATGTGTGTGTGTTTGTGTGTGCGCGCGCGCATGTGTGTGTGTTTCAGTTCCTCTTTTTTAGTCTATTTTCTTCCGCCTTTCGCTCTGCCCTTTTCTCGGCCTCCTCTTCTCTCCACCCTCCAGTCCTCCCCACAAGAGTGGAAAACACATGCTCAATCCTAGGCAAACATTAACCCTGGGT
This sequence comes from Hystrix cristata, assembly GCA_004026905.1. Classification (NCBI taxonomy): domain Eukaryota; kingdom Metazoa; phylum Chordata; class Mammalia; order Rodentia; family Hystricidae; genus Hystrix; species Hystrix cristata. The sequence continues at coordinate 14,117 of PVJO010019554.1, forward strand.
GATTCTTTCAAGAGGGGGCATAAATCCTAGAGGAGTGAGAAGGGAAGATCCAGAACTAGAAGGGCAGGAGGCAAGTCTGGTGTTCCGGGGTGGTGCTGTTCACCACTCTCAGTCACCCTGGGCTGCTGGGGTGGGGACTGTAAGAGGACAGATGCCTGGGCATCCACCAGTAACTACTTCCCTGGTGGCTTGGGCTGGTCCTGAGAGAGTCCTAAGTGGGGGACTGGAGCTCCTGGCTGGGTAAAGGGGCTGAGAGGCTGCTCCAAAACTCTCCACGTATGAAGCGGATGCGTGTGGCTGCCCTGCGGGTCTGGGCAGACATGCCCAGGATATGCAGCTCCTCCTTCCCCACAGCCAGGGCTTTTCGCTCCTGCCAGGTCTGGGCAGTTGCTTGGGATGTGGGTGTAGAGCCAGTGGGACTGGCAGTCCTGGGCCCAGGGCCGGAGCCGCTCTCCCAGGTGAAGAATTTAACACCCACATTTTCACACCACCTAGACAGGGCTGGATGCACGGAGCAAGAGAGAAGCACTCTCCTGCGTGCGGTGGCCCACTGGCAGGGCACCCACGTAGGAGTTCTAAAGCAGCACTGTTAGAAAGGTGGGATTATGAGGGGGTGTGACTTTTGTTTTGAACTCCTCTTAACCTTGCCAGGGAAGCTAGGTCCCAAAGCCACTGTAGTCTGGAGTCAAGGGTCCAGGTGCGACCAGCTATGTGACCTTGGACAGTCACCTAACCTCCACTGCACCTGCACTGAATACTCTTCTGGAGATGCTGCTCCACCCCCAGTTCTCTCTATCTCCCAGAACACTGTTCCTTGAGTTGATGGCACAATCCGAACCATTCTTTAATTGGGCAGAAAACATGAAGTTGGAGGAAGAAGTTATACCATAAACTTCTAAGAGAGTTTAAACTTTGCAGCTTTATTGAGATCTAATTTAATCAAGGGTTTGCTTTTGTTGTTGTTTTGTTTGTTTTTGAAGCCAGAAAAACTCTTTCACTGAGCTACACTCCAGCCCTTTTATTTTTTGAGACACGGCCTTGATAAATTGCCCAAGCTGGCCTGGAACTTGTGATCCTCCTGCTTCAGCCTTGGAGTAACTGGGATCACAGGCCTGCACCAATGCTACCGCCTCAGAGGATGTTTTAAATGCTCCCCATTTCCAATAGACACTCACTACTATTCCCAGCGCAAAAGGCAGACAGCATTTTTATTGAGATAGTAAGAGCCAGGCACTTCCTGTGGTACCTCACTTCAGTTCAGCTGCGTTTACTACAACTAACAATAATGACTGTTTATATTTACTAGGCATTAGGCACTATTTTAGGCAAATGACTTTCTCTAATCTTCACAAATACTCAGCAAGTTAGGAACCATTACCCTCATTTTATGGATAGTCACTCTCTCCATAGCATATTTTAGATCTCGCTTGGCCCAGAAAATTCGAATTCTCCCTTTAGAGAGCTAAGCTCAACGCAGTGTCTGCCAGGGTTTGGCCCACCCCACCCCAAGGTTAGGAATTAGGATCTCAGCTATCATACTAGGGTTTTCCAATTTTAGGCCTAGGTGGGTATTATGAGAAGCTTTCTTCCAAAGAAAGTCTATTTTCTGCTAGCTCTTTGGAGTCTATAGTTGGAAAGGGGAATAAATTCCCGGTAGAGCGGGTGGTGGCTGGGTGCGATTTTCCTAAACAGAAGACAGACAGCCACTTTCATTCAAAGGGCTGTGGAATTCCGGTTGGAAATGGGTTTCTTTGCAGTTAATCTGTGAGGTTCTTTGGATGTCAGACTCCAGAAAACCAGAACTCACACTTAGGGTCACAAAATCCTGGGCATTTATTTGCCAAGCACCATGGACGTTACCTCCAAAGATCCACCCCGCCCCTAACCCTTCTCTTTTGGAGCAGAACGAAACCCATTCTAGGGCCTTTGCAGGAAGTCTTCAGGCCCTCGCGTCCGGCCCCTTTCAACATCAAAGCCCCCCTGAGAGCAAAGGACTTTGAAAAGATACGAAAAGCTCAGGCTCCTTATCGCGTCCCCGCTCTCTGCCGTGCAGGTCGTAAATTCCGAGTCTCCGCGGCCGCCCTCTCTCCCCTCCGCTCCTCTAGCCCCAAGGTCTCAAAGGACAAACCTGTCACTCTTTGTCCCGCCTCTGGGTCCCGGTCTGCACTGAACTTTGCTGGGGACGGAGGGGCGCAAGCTCTGGTGCTTGTTAGAAAGGCGCAATGGGCGCCCCTGAGCCGCCGAGGCAACTGCCTGGGGACCTGGCTCCCCTCCGGGCCTCCTTCTAGGCGGGACAGGGCAGGCGGCCGGGCCGGGGCTGCGGGCTGCGACCCCGCCGGTGTTCCGCTGCAGCCCGCGCGCCCTCCCCGCTGCGCGGCGCGTTGCGGGCGGCGGCACGTTTGCAGCGCGCGTCTGTGCTTCTCCGCGGGCCCGCAGGGCATCCTGCGCCACCACCCGGACCGGCGGGCCGCGAGCTGCAGCGGGGCACGCCCACCGCCGAGCCGAGACGCAGCGCGAGCAGAGCGGCGCGGGCTTGACCAGCCCGGGCACGGAGGAGCAGCCGCGGCTGGCCGAGCTCGACGCCCGGGACCGCGCGCGCTTCGGCTTCCCCTTCGTGCTGGCCGCTGGCCTCAGCGCCCGGGCGGCGGTGTCCCGACCGCTGCCTCGCCGGCTGCACAGTCCGCCCGCGCAGGAGCTGCGCGCCGCCTCGGGCGAGGTGAAGAAGATCGACCACCTTCGCCTCGCCGACCACCTTCGCCTCGCCGACCTTCTCGGCGCGGACCCGGCCGGCCGGGCTGTAGCGTCCCACCGCGGGCCAGGGACCCCGCACGCCTGGCGGGATGCGCGGGGGCAGCAAGCCGGCGCTGCGGACCCCGCGCGGGGAGCTGACTCGGGCCTGGGCATCGTCCGTGTGCACAAGCAAAGGCAGCGGAGAAATGAGACAGTCACCTCAGTACCGAGCCCCTTTGTCCACCCACCGACACGCGCACGCGTTGCCAAAATACACAGTTTAGTGCTTTGCCCCGATTTATCCGGCTCAGTGCCTCAGTTCTCTCGCTTTGCCGCCTGAGGATACCACCAACCCTGTGGCTTCCGAAGCACACATCCAGCTTTTGCTGCCCCCCCCACCCCCGTTAAGCTCTAGCTGCAAAGCAGAAAGGCTGGAAGAGGGATCTTTCTTCCCAAGGCAGTTCGTCTGGTGGCTTGTTTGTTTGTTTGCTTGTTTGCTTTGCTTCTCCCTTTCATTTGCAGCGCCTGACATTTACGGGCGAGCGGAAGCGACTTTCTCAGTTGGGGGCGCCTGCGGCAGTCGGTGCTAGCAAAGAAAGAGCTGGCCTAGGTCGGGCGCGCCTGGGAAGCCGCGGGGAGGAGAGCGCTGGGCCGGGAAAGCTCCGCGAAGGGCCGGCGTCGGGAAGGCACCCCGTGGTGGCGGGCGGAGCAGCTGCAGTTCGGGGAGGGGTGGTGTCTCCAAACTGCACGGGCCAGGAGGTCAGGAGCAGGTGGGCTCCTTGTGTCTCCCAGAGGTCGGCCCTGGGGGATGAACTAGTTATTTTTAAAGTAACGATAGTCATTGGGCGGAACTAGGTGTTGCGGACCCAGAGATGAAGAGAGTGCTCCCTAATGCTGATAAAATGGAGGAAAATCTGTGCCTGCAGAAATCTTTCCCTGTGGAGCAGGCTGGCTTTGGGAGCTCGCCACCCTGCACTCCAGAGGTGAGTTGAACAGCGACCTGCACCAGCAACCAGAATGACCACTGGGGAAAGAGCATCACTCAGGAGGAGCCCAACACACATTCATATCGCTCTCTGTCTCTCTGTCTCTGTCTCTCTCTCTGTCTCTCTCACACACTCACACACAAGTGTAACAAACTCCAACACATACTACTACTTAGACCGGTCCTGGCAAAGGAGAAGCGAACCATCCGTGTCCTCCTCCCTAACGGGGTGAGGGGTGAAAGCAGAGTCTTCCATTAGTGTCAGCCTTGTTCCTGGCCAGCTACCGTAGCAAAACAACAAGCAAACAGACAAAAACAGAAAACGCCAAACCACAAACAAAACCCCTCTTTTCCTGAAAAGCTACCCGGTGACTCTCTTGGTTCTGAGGCTGACAGTCCACAGAAATAGATCCCTCTTGGAGCAGTAGGAATTTTAATGGAGGAACCTCTATCCTCCCTGCTAGAACACAAGTGCCAGCTGCTGGCACTGGCAATAGGGTGGCTGCCTCCAGCTCCTGAGGCCTTAGGCACCTCCGGGTGTGGGAGTACCAGGTGTGCTGAGAGATGGTGTGAGGCAGCTCCCGGACTTAGTTCCTGTAATCTGGGCCCCCAGGCAATGGTGCTGAGCTCTAGGCCTGAGGCTAGAGGGCCTCCAACCCTGGTAACTTGGGGGGGTTCCCTGACAGACACAGTAGCAGCTGCTTCTTTATAAAGAGGACTTTTTTTTTTTTTTGTCTTGGACCCAGGACGGGGGAATCAAAGATGAATAACCTGCTGGTACTCAAAGCACCCTGCCTAGCCTTGGGGTGACTGCAACGAATTGATAAATGGGCCCTAAAACTCAGAGTCCAGGCTCTTCAGGCAACGTAAATGTGTTCAACATAAGATGCGAGGACTCCACCAGCGCAAGAGTCCCAACCCTATTTTAGCCTGCGTTTAGACGTGACCAGGACCTCTACGGCACGACCAGGACGTCTCCGATTACACAGTCACATTTCAATAGCTCAAAGCTTTGTCCGGGAAATTGTTTATTCCAGGGGGAAGGGTACGGGTGTGGAGGCAGTCTTTGGATCTACCCGCTGCGAGGAGTTAGGCTTGATGGGCTGGAGAGCGGGCTGCAAGAAGCCTCTTCCGAAGTCGCCGGTTCGCCTGGGCACTGACAGCGGCAAACGCGGGAGGCGGGACTTGGGCGCCCGGCTCAGAAGCACTGCGGCAAAAGCCGCGGGTGGCTTCTACTTTCTTTCTGGGGAGGAGCGCAGAGGCCGTGGTCGTTTCTCTCGCGGGCCGGCTACCTGTGGTATGGCAGAGCCATTTTCTTCCGCTACGTCTTGCCCCAGTCAGTGGCTTGCCTCGGGCTTCTGCGGCCCTGCGCCTGGCGCAGACTCTTCCTCGCTCCCGCCCTCTGGTGCGCAGGATGCGGGGCGCACACCCCGGCCGCAGGGACCGAGCGCAGACAGCCCGGGCTGCCCCCCAAGAGCCCGGCGCGCCCAGCAAACCTCGGGGGGCGCAGGAGTGGTTGGTGCCGCTTCCACGGTGAACAATTCGAGTTTTGCTTACTAATTCGTTAAAAATATATATATGTATATATATATAAAGCAAGGCGAAAACCACAGTGGCAACGCCACTGAGTTGGAAGGCAAAAAGTGATTTCGATTTCTGCGGTTTCGCCGATTTCCAAATCATTTTGATACAGCCTACAGCCAAGCTGGCGAATGCGGCGAATAAGAGGAGAGCGCAGCGCAGCCCAGGTTAGGAATTCCGCAGCCCAATTCGAGTCCATCATTCACCTATATGACTGGGGAATTAAATAGGGCCTTAAAAATATATATACCCAGAAAGGTAAAGGAATCCACAGACACTGTGGGAAGAAAGGAAAGGAAAAAGGGCAACATCGATTCTACCTATAATTTTTACACCTTATAACTGGACACATTTCCCGAGATCAGCCAGAGATCTCTGTTTTGATTCAAAAATAAAGAGCTCTTTGCAGAAAGTGCTTACTGTTAAAACAAAAATAGGTGGAGACCTTCTTTGTCACTTGGAGAAAAATCTGGGATGGAATGTATGGAAAATTTACCACTCAATAAAATAATAAACTGCCGTTAGCTGGTGCCTGTGAAAGAGAGAGATAAATAGTATTGGGAAAGTGGTCAGAATTGTACCAACTGCAGAGCCAGATCTGGTACCGTTTGGTGTAGGGGTGGGGAGTTCCGATTCCCTGAATTATGCTTATTGGGTCTGTGCTGGGGATGTTTCCAGGTGGCATAGACAGGCATAGTAATAATTAACATCTGTACAGACCACTGTGAGCTGCAAAGAATGCACATATGGTAGCTCATTTAACTTTAGGGACTTGAACAGCTAGCTGTGCAACCTCAGGAAAATCATCTAACCTCTCTGGGCCTCAGGGTCTCCTGTATAAAGTAGGTGGATTACACAGACTGTAAAATCCCTGACTCCCCTCTAGGGAAAGCAACTTGTCAATGGGCCCAGTGAATCAGGAGAGGAAAACATTTATCTGAGTCCCTTCCCTCACCAGCCACGTAGAATTTACCCCACAGGGCTTCCTGGGAACATATTTTCATAGGACAAAAAAAGGTCAGTGTGGGCACAAGACAGTGGTGAGTGAATAAATGTTCATTGAAAGCCTCCATGCCAAGCCACGTGGTAACATTTGGGCCATCTGCAGAGCCGGGTTCTTCTTGCCATCAGTCAGTTTCTTTGGTGATTGAAGCCCAAGCTCCCCTTCAGGGTACCAGTTCTTGAAACATCCCCTCCCCTCCCCTGTCCCTCTCCTCCTTCTTCTTCTTCTTCTTCTTCTCTCTCTCTCTCTCTCTCTCTCTCTCTCTCTCTCTCATGTCTCTGGAATTTAAAGTACTTTCTGGGCTCATCTGCCACACAGAATTAGAGTTAATTATACAATGATTAAACAGGGTCCATATACCCTCATTTCAGAACAAAGAAAATGGGCAACTACTGTTTATTTGCATAACCTTCACCCAATGAACAAAATCAGATTTCTATACCCAAATACACCCCTTCCCCTCAGTCTCTTTATTTTCTGATTTCCCTCACTGTGAGAATATATTTCAGAGAGATGAGCAGGGAAAGAAAAAAAAAAACCCATATGTCCTGTCTTGGGTCAGGAAGCATGATGGTACACCCATCTGGGGAGATGCACCCAGAAGAATTCCTTCTCCAGACTCCCCCATCCTGGCTCTGTGTGGTGAAAACGCTACCCTACTTCCCATGAATGCGGGGACTTTGGCTTAGATAGAAAGGATCAGACACCCAGTGTGCTGAGGAGGAAAATATTCCTGGCTGCACTAGATGAGGCCGCATCTGCTCCTGTGAGTGTGGCCTGGGCAGCTGTGGGCAGCTGCGGCCCCTCCTTGCTGCTTCGGATGAACATGTTGGTCTCCATTGTGGCCCGATGGGGCTGGACAGGTGGTGGACTCTGGGGAGGCCCTACAGAAAGGACACTGCTATTGATTGCCTTCCCAGAGATGTTAGCTGAGTGGGCTGCGGCAGGGCAGCGTGCGTGTGCTGAGGTCAGATCATCTATTATTGAGTCTTCCTTTGTGTGAATTGATTGCTGATGGAGTGCGATGGCTGAAAGACTCTCTAACTCTGTATTGAGTAGAGATTGAGCGGTTTTTCTGCAACACTATAGACTGCTGAGCTGAATAATTTAACCAGGAAACATTTTTTTTTCCTTCTCCCTCTTCCTCAACTGTCTTGTTGTCCAGGACGATGAGGATGGCAAGCACAGGGAAAAGAGAGGTTATGGATGGGCTGTGTCATGTGGATAATTTTCTTGATCTGAAAGGGATTCACAAAGTGGACTTTCATGCTAAGTTGGGTACAGACAGCCTGCCCTATCTGCGCCACATGGATCACCGGCTTCCCAGTTCCCAGGAACCAAAAACATCAGGCAGATAGGGGTCCCCCTAGCTGGAGCAAACACTGGGGACCTTTGAGCAGGGAGGGAGCCGAGTCAATGGTCTGTGGATTTAAGGAGTGTCTCATCTGCCTGGTGGGGTAGCCTGCCCCTTCCGGCAGCCTCCGGGTCCCCGTCCCCCTCTGAAGGCACTGCACCCACCCACCCAGGGCCACCAGTTAAGATCCTCCAGGCTGGGGACTTTCTCTGAAGAATGTGGAATGGCCTCTACACGGTCAGTAACAAAGAGACGCCCCTTTGGTAACCTGGTTGGGGCTGCCCTGGCCTCCTCTGTTGCTTTATTTACCTGGATCTCTTTCTTCCCACCCTCTGCTGCCCTTAAAAGTCCTCTCTGGCTCTGTGGGCTGCAGTTTCAGCCCCAGCCCAGTTCTGAGCGCCAAGCTTCTGGAAAGAGTTTGCCTCCCCTAGAGCAATTCGCCACAGGCTTCTCTGGCCCCTATGTGGGAGGCTGAAGAGCACAGGATGGAAGGAGCTCAGGTGTCGGGGTGAGGGGTGCCCAGATCAGACACTTCTGGGGTTGGGTCAAAAGTCTCTAAGAAGCTGCCAAGCACCTTGGGCCCTGGACTAAGAAAGCCATGTGTAGAATGACTTGCAGGTGGCTCTGTATCCTGCTGGGGCCACGACCTGCACTCAGAGGCTGGAGAAACTGCCTCAGCCCAGAGCAGGCCTCCAGAGGAGCGGCAAGGGCCAGCCAACTGCCAACTGGTGAGGGCTGTCCAGATAAAAAGACACCCGGGCTCTTTGCTCTTTCGCCACCTTCAACAAAAGTCTGAAATGTTCCCACAGCCCTGCCCCTCTGGGGGACCCAGCTGGACTCTCTATGGCTGAGAGGGGACCCAGTATACTGGGAGGGACATTCACTCTGAGGAGATTGTCCAAGTTGTAATTTACCAGCTCTTTCCTCCTAGCCCAACAGCCTTGGTCCCAGGACTGTGGGCAGGGTCCTCCTGCTACAACCAGGGAAGCTGGCTTTTGCAGTGAAGGAAACCGATTAGTTGTGATTAGTTCTTTCTTGGGCTCAAGCACCCCAGATGAGAGTCTCAAGCTCCGCTGTGGCTCAGCCTGCTCTCGGCCCCCACTTGACCAAAGCAGCTGGGTGCACAGGCTGGAGCCCCTTCACCAGGGCAGAGCACAGAGACACAGCTGGAGAACGGGGCCAATTAGCCAGGGCTGGCCGTGGGACCATAAAATCTCAGGAAGTGGCCACCACAGGGCTGAGGGGATGGTTGTCCCTAATAAAGTGATTGTTCCAAAGAATGCCAGCATTCCGAAGAAACAGGCTGGAGCTTACAGCTAGGGCTTCCAGAGCTCTGGCCTGGGAGGGGGGTCATGAGGGACTGAGAGGGGGATTGTGTCTTCAGGAAGAGGAGGGAGACACTTGCTAGATCAAAAGTCTGCAGTGCCCACCATTTAACCTCCCACATTCCTGCCCATCAGGACTGCGAATGCCCCCTTTCTGCACTTCCCTCAATGATCTGGGTTAAGCAATGGGGTTTGCAGTTTATTTCCGGTTTTGTGTCTTGGGAGGTAAGATGGCATTCAGCCTTCCCTGCTAAGCTCCTGAAGCAGGGCAGCTGGGGTCTCCTGCCCTTGGGGAGTGCAGGCATTGACACCCCCAGTTTTCACCTTCTTCCTTATAAAATACAAAGGTCAAGAAGGATCCCACAGCCCTCTGGTACCCTGTTTCTGGGAGTGCTTTGATCTGTCTATACTGGGCAGGTTAGTGGTTGTCACCTATAAAATTAAGAAGACAAGACACCAGCTTAGTCCCTGATGCTGGGAGATCTTGGATCGAGGGAGATAAAGGATACTGAAAAGTGCTCAGAGATGACAATTTGAATGGAACAGTGGGAACAGTGACAAATGCCACAAGGAATGCTCAGTTCTCCAGGAAGGAGAGTGGCCAGCACCGTTGGGTTCTAGGCACATTCGGTGTCCTGGAGTCAGGCTGCCCAGCTCTCAGGAGCCGGGCAGCACTGACTGGTTCTCAGAAAGGAGTCGCAAATAAATAAATAAATAAATAAATAAATAAATAAAAAAGAAAGGAGTCAAACAGTGACCCCTGCTCCTCCCCATGGTTGGTGAGATGGAGATGTCCACTCCACTGGCAGACACCTAATCGAACTGCCTTCGAAGTCCTGTCTGGGTAGTTCACGATCTTGGCTGCACAGCTCCAGTCTCGATGGTGGCCCCGGTCCAGCCCTGAGCCCCGTGGCCACAGGGCTTCAAAAACCAAGAGATCCGGGCCGGGGATTTAGCTCAGTGATTAGAGTGCTTGCCTTGCAAGCACAAGGCCCTGAGTTCGATCCCTGGCACCACAAAAAAAAAAAAAAAAAAAAAAAAAAACCAAAAAAACAAGAGATCTTTTCTCAGCCTTTGCCTGCTCAAAGCTGTTAATTAGCAATAATTAATAATGGCCTTGTGTTGCCTTCCCATTCCCTGGAGATGGAAAAGAAATTTCAGTGGAGAACGTTTTACTTTTCCAAAGAAGGTAGCTTTTTTTGTTGTTTTATTTTGTTTTGTTTCTTTATTTGTGTGTTTGAGACAGAGTCTTGTTATGTACTCCAGGCTGGCTGTGAACTCACTATGTAGTGCAGGCTGGCCTGGAACCCTCGCTGATCTTCCTGCCTCAGCCTCCTCAGCCACCATGCTCGGCAAGGATAGTATTTTTATAGAAGTAGAAATGATGTATAAGACACAAATACCCAGGTATTAGCAGAAATGCTAAACTCCTTGTCCTTGATACAGCCGCTGATTTAAGTAGAATAAACCTAAAGTATAACTTGCTGAATTTTCACAAAGTGAACACAGGGTGCAATGAGCACTCGAGAGATAGACAGGTGCCAACACCCTGGCCATCCCCTGTGGCTCCCCTCCAAGTCCTGCCTGCCCAGGAACCACTAGCCAGACTTCTACCACAAGTCCACTGGTTTTTAGTTGAGACGTTTGGTTCTCGGACTCACATTTTCAAAATAAAATTGCTTTAATTTAACTCAAATTCCAAATGTAAGATGAATTCAAAGATGCAGCCTGAAGCTAGAGTCAATTTATCTTCTGCAGAAGGCGAGTGATTTCCTTGGGCAAGCAAATAAATCGGTGGTGACAGTCATTTGGGGGCGGCAGCCCTCCAGACAGGAGCACGGAGAGGGAGGGAATCGGCCCTTCTCCTAGGGCACCTCGGAGCTCGGTCAGAAACATTTTCATCAAAGCAATGGATTCCTTTTCCTTTTCTCTTTGGGGACAGGAGTTTCCTGACCGCCCTCTCCCAGTGAATGCATAAACAAGACTGCTCGAGTCTCTAACCCCAGATTCCCACCAAGATAGCTCTTTCTCTCCCTTGGTTTTTGCAAGTCTCTTGATTTCATTCTTTGAACCTGTGATTGGAGGTTAAAGTGCACCAGGTTGGAAGGAGGAAGCTCCCAACAATAAAGGTTTGAATATTTAGCTGTGATGAGATCGCAGCCCTCTCCCGAGGTCCCCCCACCTTATCTTTTAAAATGCAAATCGTGTTTCGGGGCGGGAGGGGGGGCGAGCGCTGAGTGCGTGCTGCGCCTCGACGTCTCCAGCCATTGGTGTCTGTGTCATTACTAATAGAGTCTTGTAAACACTCGTTAATCACCTAAGGCCACCGGCCTGGGGATCCGCACGCTAGCCTGTGGCGGGTCTTCCCCGCCTCTTTAGCCTAGTGGGAAGGAGGTGGGAGGAAAGAAGGAAGAAAGAGAGGGAGGGAGGAGGCAGGCCAGAGGGAGGCACCGCCTCGGAGGCAGAAGCGCCGCGAGGAGCCAGCGGAGCACCGCGGGCCGGGGCGCAGCCACCCGCCACTTCTCGCACCCCGCCGTCTCTTCCCCTTCGCGTCCTCGCCCCCAGCCAGCCTCCAGCGTTCGCGCCCAGGCAGCATGGTGAAGTCTGCTCTCGGTCCCTCGCCACCATGTACGTGAGCTACCTCCTGGACAAGGACGTGAGCATGTACCCCAGCTCCGTGCGCCACTCTGGCAGCCTCAACCTGGCGCCGCAGAACTTCGTGAGCCCCCCGCAGTACCCGGACTACGGCGGCTACCACGTGGCGGCCGCCGCGGCCGCTGCCGCAAACTTGGACAGTGCGCAGTCCCCCGGGCCGTCCTGGCCGGCCGCGTACGGCGCCCCGCTCCGGGAGGACTGGAACGGCTACGCGCCCGGGGGCGCAGCGGCTGCGGCCAACGCGGTGGCCCACGGCCTCAACGGTGGCTCCCCGGCCGCCGCCATGGGCTACAGCAGCCCCGCCGACTACCACCCGCACCACCACCCGCACCACCACCCGCACCACCCGGCCGCCGCGCCTTCCTGCGCTTCGGGCTTGCTGCAGACGCTCAATCCCGGCCCTCCCGGGCCGGCCGCCACGGCCGCCGCCGAACAGCTGTCCCCCAGCGGCCAGAGGCGGAACCTGTGCGAGTGGATGCGGAAGCCCGCGCAGCCGTCCCTCGGAAGTCAAGGTAAGCGGCGGCGGCGCCCGCGGGAGGGCCGGGGAAGGCGCGGGCCGGGCCGCCTGCTGGGCGGGCCGCGCGTCCAGGGCGCACGGCTTCGCGGCTATCTGCGAGCTCAGCGCCAAGAGGGCGGGGCGAGGAGACGAGTTCAGGGGGCTTCACCGGCTGCTGCTGTCAGGAATATTTGGGGATTCAGGCTAAACACAGGGCGGAGAAAAGCCTCCCTCTTCTCATCGGTTCTCACTCCAACCTCGGGCCACCTTCGGGAAGCTCCCGGAATGTCCTCGGCGTGCGCTAGGCGGTCCCCGCGCGCAATCGCGTACTCTCTGCCGGCTGTCGCCCGAGCTCCGTGAGCAGCTTCCGGTCGCGAAGGAGAGGGAGCCCCGGACTTTCCTGGGTCGCGTCTGCACCATTTCTCCCAGCACTCTCCTCATCTGAGTCATCCCAGAGGAGAGGTGGTCTGGGTAGCAAGGGGCGGCGAGCTTGCGCCGGGCCGGCTTTGGCGTTCCGGACAATTCAAGGGGTTGGACCTACAGCGAACAGAGAGATCGGGGACCCTGCTGTCGCTGCAAAGAAGATGCGGGCCGCAGGAGCCAAGGGGAAGGGGGCGCGCCCAGGTCCCTGGACCTTTGAAAGATCTGTGCAAAGGGGCTGTTCGGATGAAAGCTGGAGGTCTAGGGCCAAAGAAGCCGCAGAAGTCGTCTTGCGTCCGCCCAGAGAGCAAGGAGAGGGGGAGGAAGCCTGGTGCGGATTCAGCCGCTGCTCGACAGGTGTAATTTCTCCGGAAACCTTCCTTTCCTGTGAAGGATCGTGTGTGTGTGTGTGTGTGTGTGTGTGTGTTCAAGACTGGGGATGGTCACGCAAAGACCCTAACTCGTGTAGTCAGGTGGGAAGGAAGTGAGAATACGTATGGCGGGAGAGTCTTACTGCAGTGTCCTTTTTGTTCCAGAAGTCTTTCCCTGACCCTTGGTGTTTCTACTTTTCTCGCTTAGCTTCTTGCTGGTTCAGCTGGGCCACTTGCAGGTTATGGCCCCTTTGCAGAGGTTTATAGCCAATTACAGCAGTATAAATTAGAGCGCCCGTTGGGGGCTGTCTCTGGACGCCGGCTTCTGCGTCATGGCGCACAGACCCAGTGCTCCCCGGTGAGAAACGCCGCTCGGGGAGGCCACAGATCTGCCTTGGGTGGGCCTCCGCGTGTCGGCTTTCCCCTGAGGCAGGCGCCCGTGTCCTCACAGGCCTCACCCCAGACCTGAGCGAGCTCTCCTGGTCCATCTTACAGAGCCTGCCCCGGGCATGGTTGGTTGGGGTCACCGGCCACCTAAGGAAGACTTTCCATGTTGGGCAAGGGTGGCTGCAGGCCTGGGGTCTGGCGTGTGTGTGTGTGTGTGTGTGTGTGTGTGTGTGTGTGTGTGTAGCCGAAAGAGCCCAGGCCTCGAGGTCAGCAGATGAGAGGACGCTGTGAAGTCCCGCGCCGAGGTGGCAAGGCCGCAGTCGGCGCCGGCCGCCCTTGTGATGTTAATGTGGGGAGGCCGCGGCCTGGGCCGGAGCCCGGCTCCTCTGCGGAGCGTCATCTGTCAAGGGGCGGGCGGGGCTGGGGGGGTACCAGGCCCGGTCTGCTTTGATATACACCTTCCCAACCCTGCCATTGTCTCCTTTAGGACCCGGAAAGAGGGTGGTGACTTTCGCAGTCAATAATGAATTCTGACAAGTCCCTCTCATCCCTCCCCTCTTTCAGCCCCGCTCCTTGGTTCCCAGGGGGTGCGGGGCGCCTACAAGGCCCGTGGGGCGCGGGTCGCAGAGCGCAACTGGTCCTGGTCACCGAGTTCCGGGGCCTGCCGGGGACACCGAAAGGGCAGAACCCGAGCAAAGGCCGCTCCGAGGCAGCCCTAAGGCGAGTATAGCTCCTGAGGTGTTCGGCTGGGGAACTGCCTTGTGTCCCGTTCCCAGGCCTGGACTGTCCCCGAGGGGCCTAAGGAAACTCCAGTGCCAACCCTGCCTTACGTTATCTGCGCGACCCAGTGCGATTGTTTCCTTCTCTTTGCGCATAGCGCACAGGACTAGACTGAGGGCGGCGAACCTGGGAGTAGGCGGCAGCAGCGCTCCTGAACGCGTCCACCTCCTAGAAGGCTCTCCCGGCTCCTTAGGTCCCTTTACCTTCTCAGCCGGCTTGGGGTCGGGGCCACAGCTCCCATTCAAATGCGCCTGCCGGGCGGTGTTTATGTTAATACACTTGGCGGGGAGGGGGATGAAAGCCTGGGCCGCCATTTGCTCAGTAGTGGTAATTCAAACAGAATGCGGTTGTTATTAAGGCATTGAAAGGGCTTTTCTTTGATAAGATCGCCTTGTCCTGCATTGTTTGCGGCTGTGTTCCCCTTTCAGCGGCTCGGGGGAGCTCCCTCTGATCACGCCTGTATCTTCCCAGGGCGCTTTTGTTGAGGTTTGCAAAGGGTTTTACCTGAACAAAGTCAGCCTGTGGGGCATTAAACACCTCCAGGCAACTCCCAGACCCTTTAGATCTTCCTGAAGGAGTAGGCACTGGGCGATTGAACCTGTTCATCTGGAGACCACCCTGACCTAGGCCTGAGTCTGAGAGAAAGCTCCTGGAGGAGGGGCACTCTGCCCAGAGCTGACCCAAGAGAGACCCAGCAGAGTCGCCAGGCTCCGGCCTGCTCCGGCAGCAGGGACACTATTTGTCAAGGCCCTTTGGTAAAACAATCAATCCAAGATTTAATATGTTGACTCAATCCGGCCATCATAGATCACTCGTCAGGATAGCTCTGGCAGAGTTTGCAGTGGGAATAAATGGGGGATTAAAAAGAAAAAGTGCCCCAATCCAACCTGGTTGGCCAGGTAGGAAGTGTCCCAGCAGGAGAGATTTTCTCCTGCCAGCAGAATTTATCTAAGCGCAAGCTTAGGGTTCCACGGGATGAGCCCAAAGCATCTGGGACTTGATTCTGGCCAAAGCAATGCCCACACACCACCCACAGCACATAGCCCTCAGCTGTTGTCAGGGTGGACCGCCGCCTCTGGTAGCCCTGAGAATCCCCCTTCAAGTGGATGCTAAATATATTCCAGTACAGTTCTATATTTGGGTTACCAAAAGGACAGCCTGAATTCTGCTGTCTTCTATGTATGAGGTTTTCGTTTTGATTTTTAAAAACAACTTAAGCCCAAGGTTACTGTAATCGCTCCCACTAGTTTCCCACTCTCCCTCTTTCCCAGGATTGGGGATGGGCTTGTCAGACTTGGCAGGAGCTGGCCAAACCCCGGCCCCCCGGGGTGGTGGAGGAAGAGAAATGGATCCTGGGTTAGGGAGGTTTGTCATTACCTATGACTGATGGCCGCCTTGTGGCTCAGCCCTAACTTTTCTTTCCTCCACAGTGAAAACCAGGACGAAAGACAAATACCGAGTCGTGTACACTGACCACCAGCGGCTGGAACTGGAGAAGGAGTTTCACTACAGTCGCTACATCACCATCCGGAGGAAGGCCGAGCTGGCCGCCACGCTGGGGCTCTCAGAGAGGCAGGTGGGAACTGTCTGCTCCCCCCACCCCAGGCCTGGCCACTACTGCCTGGGGACGGGGTCAGGAGGAGAGAGTTAGAAAGACCCGGGGGTCTACCTGGTCTTGGGCAGATACAAGGAGACAAGAGCATTTGCCTTTTGAGAACTTAAAAAAGAAGGCTTCCTTCTACTTACAGTTGTCTTTCTGTTATTGAAACTTTTTTTACATTGAGGGACCTGGGAGGTACCAGAAAAATCTGAATACAGAATTCCACTTGGGTTGGTAGAGACCTACCTAGACTTATTCACTTAGTCCCCAGCCATTAGAAAGACTAAAAATAAAAAGCATAGTCTCTGCTCAGAAAAACAGAAAGGGCAGCCAGGCACCATGTGATCCTAGCAGCTCTGGAGGCTGACGCAGGAAGACACAATTTGAAGGCCAGCCAGGATGACTTAGCCAGACCCTGTCTCAAAATAAAAAATTTTTAAAGAGTGTTGGCGTTGTAGCTCAGTGGTAGCGCACTTGTTTGTGTAGCATGTGTGAGGCCCTGGCCGGAAGCTGCATGTTAAATTTCATTTCCAGCTTCAAGGTGAGGAATATTACATTTGAGTTTAGCTGTGAGGGGCCAAAAGTTGCCATGCGAAGGTCTCCCAGCACTGGCCTCCTCGTGCTTGTGCGAGAACTGGCGGCAAGTCCCTATTTTCCTTGGTTCTGAGACTATACTTTCCCAGTAAAGGTTCCCAGGAAGGAAACCTGCTGAGCAAGGAAGGAGGAAGACGGCTCAGGAGGCTGAGTTGGGTGTGGAAGCAGCTCCCCCCGCCCCGGGC
This sequence comes from Hystrix cristata, assembly GCA_004026905.1. NCBI lineage: Eukaryota > Metazoa > Chordata > Mammalia > Rodentia > Hystricidae > Hystrix > Hystrix cristata. The sequence goes on from PVJO010019554.1 coordinate 30,583, forward strand.
CATTTCTGAATATCCGATGAAAACATCTAGGAGATTTTGGGGTCCTGTTGTTGCAGAGGAAGGAAGATACTGTGATAATGTTGAATACTGTTCCTCTTCTCCTTCACATCTCTTCACCACCTTCTGTTCTCGTCCACCTTTCTATTTCTAGGTTAAAATTTGGTTTCAGAACCGAAGAGCAAAGGAAAGGAAAATCAACAAGAAGAAATTGCAACAGCAGCAACAGCAGCAGCAGCAGCAGCCCCCACCTCCTCCACCGCAGCCTGCCCAGCAGCAGCCGGGACCTCTGCGGAGTGTGCCTGAGCCCTTGAGTCCCGTGTCTTCCCTGCAAGGCTCAGTGCCTGGCTCTGTCCCTGGAGTTCTGGGGCCGACTGGGGGCGTGTTAAACCCCACTGTCACCCAGTGACCCACGGGGCTCTGCAGTGGTGGCACAGCAATTCCAGGTGGGCCGTGAGGAGTGTGGATTCTGCTAGGATCTTCAGAAGAGACCCCTCCCCTCCTGCCCACAAGCGCCCGGCTCTCAGAGGAAACATGGGGGCCAGGAGTGGGACAAGTATGGGATCGGGCCTCAAGGAAGAAATCTAGGATTTTTTTTTTTTAACTTTTTCCAGTCTGACTCTCCGTGCCAGTGTGCATACAGGAAGTGACCTTCGGGGCCTCATTTGCTACTGGCAGAAGCATTGTCTGAGCTGGCTACAGTGACCAGGCATCCAGTCCCCTTTGCCGCAGCTCCTCACCTCCAAAGTCTGTGGGCTGCGTTTCTGGTTGCAGCTAAGGGGACAGAGGGACTCAGGGCAAGAGCAATGTTTGGAGCCAACATGGCTACTTCCTATTTGCTGCTTTCCAAGGACCAGCTGGCCCTCCTGTCTCAGGGGCAGGCACGGTTTAAACTGCAGAAACCAGTGGCAGCAGAGATAGAAAGCTGGACCGACAAAGCCTGCAGAATTCCCGGGTGGCCTGTGTCTTTCTCCTCCTCCCTCCCCAGACCAGGAAGGGCCTGACTGGTGCCCGCTGTGTGAGTGTGGAGGGGGTGGTTAGTGGACTCCAAGCCTAACAAGGGAGAAACCCTGTCACCAGACCTTTGCTGGGCTGAATGTATGTCAGTGCTATAAATGCCAGAGCCGACCTGAACTTCCTGTCATTTTCACAATCTTAGGGCTGTTAAGGAAGGGGAGTTTTTGTTGTCCTTGCTGCTGTTTGGGCCATTGATCTGTGTCACATCCAAGCCAGCCTTATAAGAAAAGCCTTCTGGATCCGTGGGAGAGAAGTGATATGGTGAAGGGAAGTGGGGGGTATCTGAACACAGTTGACAGTTTTTTCTAAAAAGAAAAGTGATAAATGAACTTTCCAGATTTTCGATTCTGTCATTTATCCTCTTCAGGTTTTGAGGGGGATGATTTTTTTTTGTAAGAAATGAAATCACTTCTGTGCCTGCAAGCTAGAAATAGAAGGGAGAGAATGGGGAAGGTTATCTGCGCAGCCTCGTTTTACCCCAGAGCGGCACAAGCCTGAGGCAGCAGGTTGGGAGACCTTCCCAGCCCCCAAGCCCAAGTCCGGCCTTGGCTGTGGAATGTGCGCTTCTCCTGGGGGTGCCTTTAGGTCAAATGCACATCTGAATGGTCAGCTGCTTCCCAGCTGCTGCGGAATTATGGGGGTGGGGGCGAGAGGGCCTCCTCGGAGCAGCTCATCAAACCCACGGGAAAGTTGCAAACAGTGGACAAGCCCACCAGCGACTCCTGCCTTCCTGTTAAACATGAGCATTAAGCGAAAATAGTTTTTCCTCTTTCCCTAAGACATTCCCGTGAATATGTCACCCGAGTCCCTGGGCATGTTCTGAACCTTTTCTACCTGCACGCCCTTCCCTGTCCCGCCTTGTCCTTACCCCACCCCACCCTTCCACAGACAAGAATTCAAGAATCGGTAGAAGACTCTCGCAGGGGGTGGTCGGCCTCCCCCACTTCGGTGCTGGGGACGATCCCAGCGTCTCCTGTGTGCTGGCCAAGCTCTGTGCCACCGAGGCACACCCTAGGCCGGTGGCTGCTTATTTGTTTCATTCGCTGGGGCCCGGGCTGCTTCCCTTGAGAATGTGGGATCCTAGAGGCCGCGGAGCTGGGCTCTCCGCCGGGCCGGGGGAAGGGGAGCTTTGCCCTCTACATCCGTCTAGTCACAAGCGCCTTGGAGCCTCGACTGTGCCTCCAACGAGGAAAGAGTCGCCGCCAGGGCTCCTGGGGAGGCGAGGCCGAGCCCAGGCGGGCGGCGGCAGGAGGCAGAAGCGCAGCACCTCCCCAGTTCCGCGGCCTTCCGGGGGGCGCAGTCCACTCCGGGAGGGAGCAAGGGCTCTGGCGGCTGTGCCCGCGGGCGCCTGGCTTCGGGGGACCGCAGGGAAGGGAGGGGGCTGCCCAGGAGGAAGCCGCGGGCGTCCGCTGGGCGCGGCCCGGGTTCAGGGCCGGGCGCTCGCCGGGTCCCGGGTGCGCAGCGCGGGAGGGAGGCGTCCCGCGCCTGGCCGCGCCCACCGCCCGCCCCCGGCCGCCGCCGCGTTGCTATGCGTTGCCGCGAAACGCCTGTCAATAAACCCTGTTTGGACAGTGCAGCGAGAGCACAAGGGTTGTTTGCTTAGTGGTTAGAGGTTCAAAAGTCGGCATTGTCCCGCTGCGAGCGATTACAAGTTCTTCCCCTTCCCGGGGCTCGGCCCCCCCGTACGCGGGATGGAGATGGGGGAGGAGGGGGGCTCGCCCGGCTGCTCCCCGAAAGCAGGCACCCCGGTTGGCTGCGGCGAGCGCCAGCCGAGCGTCCCAGCTCGAGCGAACCGCGTCTGCGGCGCCGAGACCCTGTCGGGGCTCCGCGGGAACAGCGACCTGGCGCGAGGGTGCGGCGCAGCCTCCGTTCAGGGAAGCTTGCGCGGGCACCTGAGCTCGAGACCGAAGGACGTGGCGGCGCCGAGAGCCTCAGCCCCGGCGGGGTGGGGCGGGCCGGGCCAGGGTGGAGGACCCGGAATCCCACGGCCTTCCAGGCGCGCTGTCCTCGGCTTCGGCCGCCAGGGGGCGCGCGCTCCCTGGAAGAGCCGGGTTCGGGCCGCGCTCGGAGCGCTCGTCCGGCAGCTGACCCGGGAAGGGCCCCTAGAAACCGGCCCAGCGCCTAGCACCGCGGCTGCTCTCCTGCGCCGCCGGAGAGCTCCACGCTGTGGCCGGGGGGCCTGGAAACCGAGGGGCCGAGGACGTAGCTTTCCGGGAGCGCGTGCGCTT